>JAQFXM010008730.1:0-10336 GCA_034693345.1 Entomobrya multifasciata | reverse complement strand
GACCTCGTATTTAATTATTAGCATAATCAGAGCACTCTACCTTCGGTTGTATTATAGCAATAGCACCGAATATAACACTATTATGATCAAATATAAACCAAATATCAAGCCGACTCCTATTCGCATTATTACTTCTACTGTCATGCTGCACAAATCATATTTTATTGCAGATGTTTGCTCATTAAATTGATGAATTTTATTATGAGCTCATCCTCGTCACTTTAATTAAACATACGAGCTGCTTCAATGTTACTGTCGGCAATTCTCTGGAAACAAGTCTTCATAATTCTTGACCCGACTTGAGCGTGTTGGATGTGACAATGTGCTGAAAAACATATAAACAATGTTCACTAGGCAGGTTAGCAGGTACAGCAATAAATGATATTAAAAGTAATTACTTACGGCTTCATGAACACGATACAAAATATTCTGCTTTTTGTAGCAGGTATTCAAAGCTTTGTTGCTTTCTTCTAACGCGAGGGTCACCATCTTCCGTATACAAAACCTCTCCTCCTCCAAAAACATTTTGGCTTAATGTTGTCACTAGTTTTGATATTATTTTGTATATCTCTGTACGGGCAATTTTTTCACGTCAACAAAAGGAAAAAAACCTAATTTAACTCTTGTTATTGTAATGACGCAATTATTAAATTGTAATACCCATACAAAAACAAAACAATTTTCTGATCTTGTTGAAAACAAAACAGATGCAGATAACATGCATGTGTAGTATATAAAAGTTTGTTTTGTACAGAAAAATGTTCAGAGTGAAACATAGTTATGTATACACAGTTAGAGCTTGCAATATGACTGGCAAGGAATGCAAGACTTTACACATAAGTCTAGCTGTCGTGATTTGTGATGTATGCAACAGATGTAATAAAACACCCTTCCTCGTCTCGTATCATATAAAGTTTTACTGTTGCAGAGTGGCGTAGTATACTGCACCTTACAAATGTATATCATTGTGGAAATGGATGATTATACAGTTTTGGTGTACATTGTGCAATAATCTATGCACAATATTGACTACTCACATAAGGTAACGTCAACAATTTCTATGACTAAAGACATTTTGGGAAAGGGTTCTGATATTTATACATTTAATGTATTTAAAAACGTACATATGAAATAAAGTCATCTGCTTTCCTATTGCTCCATTTTTCACATTTCACCAGATAGAGGCAAATGAACACCAGAGGCAAATGAACATTTCACGTTTGCGATTGTCTCTATCTATCTATATTTTTTCCTCCAAAAAGGCTAAAAAAGACGCAAAAGGGTGCTAGTAAACTAAAAAAGTTGTCAGCTGAGCTATGAAATGATGATGGGTGTTACATGAGATGGATAGTATTATTACAGTTTTTTCACATTTACTTACAAGACCGTTACACAAAAACTACTAAATCAAGTCGACAAGAACTTAATCTGTTTAATCTGTAAAATATATGAATTATTTCATGCATTCTGGATAAATAGTTCAATACTGTGTCGAAAGTCGAATTGAAAAATAGACTAGCAACTCTAGCTTCTTCACACAACTGAACATCTTTTTCAGTCTGGCTAATTAGGGAACCAACATCAGGTTTTTGGGAAATAGTGAAAGGGGTTTCCAGTTGGGATCACGATTCTGGGGTAATGTGAAACTGGTTCGTTCAGACAGGACGCCAGGTTATCTGATTACAATCAAACACCTTGAAAAATGCTACATTGAAGCCAGGTCAAAGGGCTGCCGCTGCGATTTGTGGGCAAGCGTCTAAGCTTGTTTGAGAACGTTCGGAGAGGTGTAAATAGCAACGAGTAATCAGTACTGAGAAGTTGAGAACAGAGATAGAGTGGAATAAATAGACGTCTTTACACAAGAGCTGGAGAATACCGAATGTCTTCTTTATTATACATTACTTCACATCTCATTGCTCATCATCGCATCTTCTGAACTGCGGTGCATTAATGCATCTTACATACAACTACAAGCATACCAGTTCATGTGTGTGCACTGATGTAGTCGCACACGTGACACGCCACCCCTTCAATGAACAAAGACGTGCGATAGATTTTTCTTGTCATGTACACTTGACAGCTTATTAACAGGTTAACTACAAACTACAAAATTCTACTTCCACGGGATTAATCGAACCAGTTAAGGCAAGTCCAGCCTCCTCATCAATCTCAACTGAAAAAGGTTAGTATACCCACAAAAATATTACAAAATTTTTTGTTTCAACATTATTTTAAATGTCAAGGACAACTAAATAGTTACAAGTGAAAGTTCTTAAAGTGAAAACAAATCTATTTTGATATAATGTGTATGTACATCCCTACTATTGTCTAAAACAATAAACCCTTAATCAAACTTCAAGCTGAATGTGAATGAGTGCCAGTTGAATCAAGAGTAATTCTTGTATTACAAAACTGACAAGACAAAAAAATCTCGATGCTCATTTATATTTAACTAAATATTTACACTACGTTAGTTGCACTATCATAATCGTCCTAAATTCTCTACTTAAACTGTATTGCCCTAATTACTAGATCGTTTTAATTAATTTTTTTGGTAGTTTTTTTATCAGTTTTAAATCTTTTAGTTGTTTGTGGCAGTTTAAATTTTTTTTGGTAGATCTATAATATTTTGGTCACTTTTTTAGTAGTAGTCGAAAACACTACTCATACATTTTTTAATAGATAAAAAAATTAAGTTGGAACGACAATAAACCCGCTGTAATAGCGACCCTAATGATCCCACTGCGATGATAATATTGCTACAGATGACAGTGATGAACAAATGCTTTCGGACGAGATGTCACATGGCATATGTTTCAACATTGAAATGATTTCCCCCGATTTGACCCTGATTTCTGACCCAACGAGGACACATTGACCTGAACTGACAAGTGGTTCTTGATCTACTCGACGAGGGCTTTCGAATGAGTTATTACAATGTACACTATGTTTACAGGCAGACGCATAGACAGACGGACGGACAGACAAACATGATAAAGTCAATACTTGCTGACGCTTCGCTTTTAGCACAGACTGACTAGTGTTAGCACTAGTATCGAGAGAGCACAAGTGACCATTAATAATTAATCAATTAAAATATAATCAATGACATAACCTAACTTATTAATAATAACTGTATTTACATAATAATTGTAATAACTGACTAATAATTGTATTTACATCTGATTGGTTTTTTTTACTAGCAATCAGAGACTGGTACCAGGAACTTATTGTTACTATTGCTGCTGCTGCCGATGATCGGAAGAAAGAACAAGATGAATTCCTTGAGGAAACAGGACCTGTTGTCCACATCAGAAGGTAAGTTATATCGACCAGGACTTGGGTCGAGACATACAATATAGGAAGACAGGCTGGGTTGTAAGTGTCAGTATGTAACCATTCTTACTTAATTTAGTACGTAAATTCGTATTCTACATATATACATTGTCTAAACAATGGGAATGCTTTGTACACAAAATATAATACAAAAAAATCATTTCAACTTATACCATTGAAATTAATTCCAACTTAACATAAAAATTCTTACTTAAACATAACTCAACCTCTAATAGATTTATATTCCGACTAATTATATTTTTATTTATTTACAATTCTAAAGCCCTGAAGCGGAGCATCTCACTGATCTAAACCTGAAACTAAAGTCGCAGAGTGAAGTCAAGGAGGAAGTGCGCCGGTACTGTGTGCCAGAGTGTGAGGGAAATCTTGTGTAAGCCTGATGAAAAAAATTAAAAAATGAATTTTTGTACAATATGAACATCATTCTTTAAAAATTATATATTTTTTAAATTAGGATGTGGAGTGAAAAATGGAACTGTGTTCTGTGCTACGGAGGTCCTTCAAGAGCAGCCCTTGGTCTATTCCGTTTCTTTGTTGGCTGTTACTGCGAGACTGCGTTGTTCTGCGGAACGTGCATGAGTAAGAGTCACTATGGTAAAGGGCAAGAACCATATTGATTTTCAGCCCCCGGGGTCAACCCCGCAAGGTAAAAGTCGAAAATTGTTAACTTATACATAGTTTACATTGTGATAGCTCATTCGAAAGCCAGATGCGCAAACGTCTAACCTGCTATTTCCCTTGTGGTCCGGGAAGAGGTGCGAAGAGACTTCCTTTTAATCACAACAAAGTGCGCCTGGTACCTTATTTAAAAGAGTTCACCACAGGAAGTCATCTCGTGAAGAGCGGATGCTGATGCGTGAGGAGAAAAGAAACAGGATTGGCGAGGTTCAGCTGTAAAACTAACAGAAAAGTGGTTCAGAGGTCGATTGTTCTCGATTATGAACAAGAAGCTTGTATAGAGGCAGCTACTCGTTCTTCCATTGTAAATATGCCCAAAAATGATCGAACGAAACAGCGCAGTAATGCAAGAGTTGCATTTATCAATAAAAGCCACCAAGCCGTAATGGATAAAATCTTTTACGAGGGCGTCAGCAAAATTTTTGTGGAAAGCATTGTGAAGTATAATGTTCCCAATTTAGTGACCTGCACCCGAGAAGGTTGCTCAGAAGTTTTCTAACATATTGAGGACAGAGATTATCATAGTAAATACCAGCGTACAAAAGAGTAAAGAGCAAAGACTTCAATCTACATCATCATCTAAAAAAGTTAGAATTATTCTAAAACGAACTCATCTGCGTTTTGTTGTTGTCTTTTCTTAGGTGGCTGTGCCCAAAAGAACAGTGTTCCTATGCAACAAACCGATAGAGGGACTACTATATTCACTTGAACAACAAGTCCGAAACACTCGAAGGGAATTATAACTAGGAATGTCCAGTGATCAAGGACGAGGATACCAGACAGTTTTAAGGTATGCCTATCTCAAATGCAAGTTACCGTTCACTAGAAAGAATGACCGATATAGACACCTTCTGAAGTATGGATCTTGTTCATGTGTACCATAGAAGTGGTCAAGGCAGCTTTAGGCTGGACTACCAAAGCGTGTAAGGTAAGAGTATCAATTTCTAATCTTATATGTAGCTTCACTAATAATACGTTAATACGCTCGTTCTAGCTACCTGCCTTAATGAATCATTCACATAATCACGACATACCTGGTGCAGTATCATGTTATTTCACTCATTCATAAAACTTTACGCAAAATAAATGTCAAGTGTAACACAACAAAAGAAAATGGAGTTTACAATTCAAATCAAGTTTGTTTATCACAGGGTCAGTTAAAGAGTTAATGTTACAAAAATTCAAATTATGTGAAAGAGAACAATTTGTACAGGAAACACGGTAAAATGTCATAAATTACAATAAAAATGTTACAAGATTTAACTAGTTTTTGAACATAAAGAAAGAAAAAATAAATATTTTAAAAATACGAATGCGTCCGATGAGGTCCAGGGCGGTGAAGAGTCTTCCTCGCATCAAAGCAAGGTACTGTAGCGGTAGCTCAAAGCCTGTTGGAGATGAATCACTTCTTTGTTCACAACTCGAATAAATGGTTTTCTCACACCACAGCGTTTTCTAATTTTTTGTACATTTGCGAACACAAAATCAAAGATAAAGCACCGATATGACTTTACGACATGACACTTTCTCTGTTATTATGAAAAACACAAAAGAAGCAAGCATTTGACACATGGCTATGGGTGCCAGTAAAAATTAATCAAACATATATTTGGAGAGGAGATGACACAAACATGGAAAAGTGGAAAACACAACTGTGAGCCTACTTACTACGCACATTTATAAATACTTATAACAAAGGCCCACGGTTCGGTATAAAGACAAAAGGTTGGTCGCAACTTCATCTGATCCTTCACTCGCAAGTTTATCAACACCAAACTTTGCACAAATCTCAGGTAGCGTTTGTATTCTTTTACGATTCACTAACTCTACAATATATAGTATCAAGTATAAGTACCGTATAGTTCATGCAGAAAAAAAATCTTGATATCAATTTTATCTTTCACACAACAGCACTCTGCTGTCTTGAAACTCTCTATAAAACGCTTGAGAAGTACCAAAGGCAGTGTTTGTTAAAAAATATATAAGAAATGCAATGTTGCTTGCAGACAATTCTTCAATTGATTAGACAATTGGAAGGTTCTTCTTCCAATTCTTACATTGATTATGCAATTTTCTTCATCCTTCATAAAAACACATTGCTGAAATCCGTGCATGAAATGGTTTCAGTAAATTAACTCGGTTTTATGTATCCCTTTCTTTCATACGTTCTTTATCCCACCACAAATATTGTTGTAGGGATGTTATATTACCTAACAATATTGCTTTTCTAGCCAACTCAATTTATTGTTCACTCAAACTAATGTTTTTCACCGAACCGTGAAGTATTTTTTGCGTAAACTTTTGGTATCCTCGGTATCTTTTTCTCTATTTTGTCTTCTCTCTATTTCCAGTTTCTTTCCTCTGAACGTCCTTCCTTTTTCAATATGCATCTATGCGTGTTTAACTTAGCAGTACAAATAGATCATTACCAGAAATAGGTAAAAAATTGCTTATTTGTTGAGCAGCTAAGCAAAAGTACTGAACCATTCTACATCTTGGTTTGCGTGTTTTCCTTGAACTTATTCAACAGGTCAGTACGTTATTTCACGTTACCTGAATGTGAAGCTGCTGATAATCTAAAATTTAAAAGTTGTCATGAAACTAATAAAATTATTTCTTGTTTCTTCTCATGACATGGTACACGCATGCGTAGCTGTTCTTGCGCCTTGATTTGAGACGTTTCATAGTTTGTCACAAAGTATTTACTTAAAATCATAGCGAGATTAAAATAACTGAGCAGTACACCGCTGCTTGTACACTATTCGAATTTTTAAATCTTTTTAAATCCATGCCATTTGTGTCTCGAATTAAGGCTGTGTGTGTCCTTGTGCGACAAACTACCGAGGTTAACAGTATTATCTTGGTTCTTTGTCCTTTAATCTTTATAAGTAAAATAAAAATATGCCTCATGTTAATGATCATTGAATTTTTTTACATTTATTAAATTCAAAATTTTACTAATATAAATAAAATATAGAAATATCAATTATGCCTTTACTCACATTATCGTACCCATCACAATTTTTATTTTCCCAAATTCCCTGATTTTACCAACTAACAGTAAACCCCATAGGTTACATTTGCCTAAACACTGTATCTATCGTCTCCAACAAAACTAGATGCCCGCCAAGAGAGATAAAGAGCTTGCATGCGCATTATTGTGGATGTAAGATTTACCAGTGATCAGACAGTGTGAACTGATGATCCATCTCTCAGAATCCAGCGCTTTTATGCCAAAACTCATTTCTCCAGTACATACCCCTTTACATACAAATTTTAATCAAGGGGCAGAATGGGAGAAACCATTGAGTACTAATTCTAGGTATATAAAGGTATCTTTAACTTTAAAATAACAATTAATTTCCTTGAAATCGAGGGCAAATCTCTCTTTTTCATCAATAACAAAGCTTTGAGTTCAGAAGTTCATCCCTTTATTAAGTTTCCCTTCCCTGCTCAAGAACAAGAACTTACCATAAGCCTTGCACTGCCCACAGGATTTCTTTCCTTAAATAAAATCTCTTTTCTGATCTTTATCCCAAAATACTTTCAAATCGTACGCACATACAAATATAAAATACGTATTACTGGAATATGAAATGGGTATCAAATTTTTGTTATCATATTTTTAAGCCCTGTCGACACCCTGTCATACGAGGTATTTACGAACGGATAAGACAAAGTCACCATGGATTTTTGATATAACGCGATATTGATATTTAGCGCAATTAGAGACAAAAACTGAAAATAAACAACTTTTAATTTCTTTTTACTCAAAGCGGAAAATACTTGCAAGTATTTCCAAGTCGAAAGGAGATTACAATTTTAAGACACAGGAAGACATTGTTGGGCTTAATTATAAGAGGAAATTTTCGATGAAGCCTTGAGATGGGCCTAATATGAAAAGAAGACAGTCCATTATTGAAAGTGTGAATGGTGAAGCCAAAGCTCAAAGGAATACAATATGGGCTGTATTTATAAGAAATGTTATCAACTTTGTTAGGAATCGAGTGTAAGGAAATGTCTTCAGATTGATTTTTCATTTATTGGAATTTTCGACTGAAAAAATGTACGTACGTTACGAAACTTTTTTTTTGTATCCTTTGAAATAATTAAGATTCTTAATCGACATGATTCTACTTCCGGTTTTCAAAATGTACTACGAGTAACTGTTGAATATATTAAAGTAGCATTTTTCCTAACTTTTCAAATGTATCCCGTGCATGGTTAAGTTGATTTAGACAAGCTACATGTTGTCTAAAAGCGCTAACAATTTCCTACAAGTCAAGATAATCCAACAAAATTAAAATTGGAAGCAGAAACCAAAAGTTAACGATGATTGAGTAACTGTTGAATATATTAAAGTAGCATTTTTCCTAATTTTACAGTTGTAGCCCGAGCCCGTGCATAGTTAAGTTGATTTAGACAATCTACATGTCGTCTATAAGCACTTAGGATTCTCCACAAGATGTGATAATCCAACAAAATTAAAATTGGAAGCAGAAACAAAAATAAAACGATGATTGAGTAACTGTTGAATACATTAAAGTAGCATTTTTCCTAATTTTTCAGTTGTAGCCCGTGCATAGTTAAGTTGATTTAGACAAGCTACATGTCGTCTATAAGCACTTAAGATTCTCCACAAGATGTGATATTTTAACAAAATCAAAATTGGAAGCAGAAACGAGAAATTAACGATGATTGAGTATTTGTCGAATATATTAAAGTAGCAGTTTTCTTAATTATTCAGTTGTAGCCCGTGCATTGTTAAGTTGATTTAGACAAGCTATACATCGTCTAAAAGTGTTTAAATTCCTCTACAAGTCGTGATAATCCAACAAAATCAAAATTGGAAGCAGAAACGAAAAATTAACGATGATTGAGTATTTGTCGAATATATTAAAGTAGCAGTTTTCTTAATTATTCAGTTGTAGCCTGTGTATACTTGAATTAATTTAGACACGCTACATATCGTCTAAGAGCGCTAACAATTCTCTACATGATGTGATTATCCAACAAAATCAAAATTGGAAGCAGAAACGATAAATTAACGATGATTGAGTATGTGTTGAATATATTAAAGTAGCATTTTTCCTAATATTTCAGTTGTAGCCCGTTCAGTTTCAGTTCAGTGGATGTTTTGTAAGCGTATGTATGATTCAATCGCTACTCCGTTTACAATATATAGTATTATTTAATTTGTCGATGATTTTTATAATAAGAAATTTCTTTCCATTTGTTTTAAATAGATGTTTCCAATCAGCTGATATTGCAGTGCCTCAAAATTATAAAAACGATTTCATAACGAAAGCTAATAAAACAAATTTGCTTCGTTGTTTAAACGTTTGGTCTATCCTTAAATTTATTTATTTTCATTTCTGATATTTTAATCTCAGTATACCAAAAATGCCCCTTTTTATTTATTTCGTATAATTAGATTAACTTCGGTCTGAAATATGCCATAATATGTCTTGATAAATATATTATAATACATAGTAATTTAGTTAAATTGTTAAACCATGTCCACCTAACCGTTTTTGAAGGATAGGTGGACATGGTATAGTTAGTTTTAAAAATGTCCAAAATCGTTTCTCGAGTTGTTTAAATTTTTCGAAAAGTCTGAAATAATAAACAAATCTTGACTTTTTGTATAATTGTATTACATATATTTCAAATGCAAGTACACGAGTACTAGCATGCAAAAAATTTACATTTTTTTGATGGAGTTATACTAGTTTTGCGTAAAAAGATTAAATATTCCATAGCTACTGTAAACTATGAAATAAATGAATTAACAGTTTGCTTAAGTTGTATAATACAAATAATTCTAGGTCGTGATACTTATAACTTATTGTTGTTTTAGAAAATTCAAAAACAAAATATTCAAATTAGCTTGATGGTCATGTTTTACGTTGTGGAAATCCCGGTAAAATTTCAGGACATTTAAAAACGTACTTACATTTAATTTCCTGACTATATCGCGTAACATGACAATTTTTATATCAATATAACTGATATCAATTCTTGGAAGCTCTTACTTAAGCTTTGCCACTAAGTCATTGGCTGGTAACAACAAAATCAAGAAAATTATCGATTGAAATCGGGATCTTTGTAGTGGTTGTCCTATTGGTTTGGATGCATAAAATAGTGGGAGTGTTTCAAATTTATTACATTTCCGTAACCGATTCCCTATTAATTATTCCGTAATTTGGTTAATACACGGTACAGCAAGCAAGCAGCTGTCTTTTGTTTACGTCTCAAGCTATTTTATTTTAATTTACTTTAAATTAAAAATTACTAATAC
>JAQFXM010008729.1:0-10338 GCA_034693345.1 Entomobrya multifasciata | reverse complement strand
GAGCAAAGCAGAGACGCCATTCTTCTCCGAAACAAGAAGAAAGTGACAAAAATGTTGGCTGTTGTTGTGCTCATGTTCAGCATATGCTGGTTTCCTTTTCAGTTGTACAACTTTCTGCAAACTGTAATACCTGCAATCAATGAATTCAGATACATAAATATTATTTGGTTTTGCATTCATTGGCTAGCTATGAGTAACTCTTGTTGTAATCCTTTCATTTATGCTATTTACAATGAGAAGTTTCAGGAAGAATTTCGACGCAGGACAACAGCCTGTTTTGGTAAGACTAAATCTTCAAGGAGAACTATTTCTATAAGTACGGTATCCACCAACCGATTGGTCTAAAATTGGTTTGTATTAGCACATCATACTATGAAAATAAAATTTGAATATAAATAAATCTATGAATAACAATAAATTAGTTCAAGTTCAACATTATAGTTAAATACATTTCGTGTAAATTACAAATAAATAAATATGAAAAAGTCATTGGGGTATATGTTTGCTTCTCTGCGACGTTGTATTTTATTTTTCACATAATTCTGACATATGAAACTCATTTTGCTACAATCCACAGAATGGGTTTCTTTAGCCTACTCCAGTGAACAATTCTTGGTTACCCGAGTTAGTGAGCGGTGCTTATAAGCTTTACTCTATAGTTTCCAGAGTTCCAAGCTCATGTTAGGAAGTTGGAATAAGTGCACTTGATTTTGCGAGTTTGAATTGATGTCGTGGGCGTGTGTACAAATTTATGCATACAATGGAACTCATAAAAGTATAAAACTACTCTTAAAATTCCATTTAGTAAACGGTAGCTTTGGAAATTTTTACAAGAACAGTGTGCCATTCAATTGTCTTGTACCCTTCTCGGAAAGTCTATCTTATTATTAAATTCCTGCCTTTGTTGTAAAGAAGAGATGTACAAGTATAATACTTGAAGTAGCTCGAGATAAAAATTAATTTGAAAGCATTTAATTAAGAAGGTAATTTTTAACCGTGTGTTTATATATGTTGCCCGTGAAAACTCACAATTGAAATTGGCACATTTAATGCATACATTCATATTTGATATATATCCATGCGATAGTATTGCGGAAACTTTAAAATAAGTTACAAGTACCCTCCTTCAAGGATTTCTTGAGTATTTGCCGGCATAAAGTTTTTTCTCTTGTTTGCTTTTTACTTTTCTCGGTTTGAAGAGGTACTTTGGTCATCATATTTTAATGTCTGCTGATAAAGAAGATTTACTTCACTGTAGTTTCAATTCTAATCCACCGTTTTATAACCTCACTAGCCCTTACGATAAAAGACCTAAACTAGAACAAAACTTTATGATACGTATGAGCAGAGTATAATCATGACGGCCTTTAAAATTATGCCAAGTTTACTTATTTAGATGTCACAAAAACTCATGATAACCCTTGAGTTATAACAAAGTAGTCAGGAAAACATACTTGTAAAGCATTTGCATTTAAAACGAGAAACAAGTTGTCGAAAACATCCTCGCTTGAAAGCAACAAGACACTGCTGGTGACATAAAATAAAAATAGGTTTCCAGAATAACGAGCACAAACTGTCCTAATGGATCTTGACATAACAACGTTGAATTATATATTTATAATTAAATGAAACTACCATAATGATGACGTACTTACAATGGAGGTGACTGAATGCGTGAGAGAAATTTAACTTGAAATGCGTGCGTGGTGGTGTAGATTGTTATGCTGGTTATAATGGTATTTGTAATGATTCCAAGTGCGCATATGTGTAATTATCATCTGCGCTTGTTTACCCGACCACTCAAGCGCGCCCGTTGCATTTTACATAAACAGGTAACATCTTACTTGGGATCAGCTATTATTTCGATGCTTTCTGCTGTTGTTCTTAACAAGTAATGTAAATGGTGCACGCGCTCCAAAGAAACACAGCTGTTAATTAGACATATGCGCATTTGGAATAATTACAAATACCATTAAAATAAGTATAAAAAACTACACCACCACGCATAAATTTCTCTCATGGTTTCAGTCACCTCCCTTGTTAGTAGTGCTTAAGCATAGATTTATTTCAAATTGATATACGAGTGTTTTCATTTGAGTTTTCTTGAGTTAATAGTCCGTAAGCTAATAGACTTCAGTCACACGATATGTAAGTACTATAAAAATCTTTTACATGATCACAATAATTCAGGGTTTCGTCTCTTTTTTATTTTGCTGGTTTAATACATGTCAGTGGAAATAAGAAATGTAAAGAATCTTCATAATGTTCATATTTATGACAAGCTTTCGTACTTGACATGCAAAATGTTAGTTATTACAAAATATAACCCACTACTGGGCAATACCATAGAACTTGTATGTTACCTCTTGCGCAATCTTCGTGGAATTATAAATGAAAACATTGCTTGCTAAACCACAAGGTATATGAAAGCAAATGTAGGCATAGTATTACTCATTTGGTTGTACTATTTAGTAATGCATTTGAGTGGGGATGTTGTCTAATAGTAATGCTCGTTTGAGTTGGTTCACCGAAGCGCATTTTGTTTAAAAGCATTCTGAATATTCGAAGCTTTTGTAAACAGATCTTATACATATATTATATTTCGGCTTAGTGGAATAGTAAATGGTATAACTTTTAAGTTATACGATTACACATAGACTACGGGACAATCAAATTATTTTGTGATGTCTTCAATGGGTGGACTACTTCCCACACAAATTTACTGTAACTGAATTTTTAGAATGTCTTTTGAATGAAGATTTCCTATGCACTTAACGATTACTGTTTTGTATGAATTCCTTTGAATTTTATTAGTTTTTATCTTTCTATTTTATTGAACACTTTTTGTGAGAGGTTCATGGCGTCACGTGAAAAAAGTGAAGCAAAATGATTTACAACTGCTGTAAAAATTCTAACTGTTCATGTGTATTCCTAGGACAAATTTATCAAAGGATGCAAACATATGCTACACATTCTTGGTATATAAACATTTTAAAATGAAGTCTCTATAGAACATTGGATTCACAAGTGGCCATATAACTTTCCTTATAAAAATATTTTTCTGGGTTTTTAATGAACATTGACTTCGTTACAGGTGGTTAGTTTTCACTAAAATCCAAAATGAAATATTCTGCCCTTGTACTGATGCTTGTACAAGGGTTTAAGAATCGTGGCTGAAATAATACTAGATGACCTGTTACATGCATTCTTACGAATAAGCACCCAACTGCACAATTATTAACAAGATTTTCATTTACTTCATAAATATTCATTCTTGATTATTATTAGTGCAGTTCGTAAACAGTAGTTGAACATGATCCACCACTACAAGGTACAAGTTGTTTTCTCTCTCAAATTACTATCCATTGCCAAGTATTTTTAACGTACATACGTAGATTTGAAATACGAAACCATATTGTATTTTGACGTTGAGATTAAATCAGGTACATGTACTACATATTTGAAAGTAAATTCGTCAGCAAGTTTTGAGTTTGGTGCATTTTTCTGTCTGTCTGTCTGTCTGCTCGTCACCAGAATAATTCAAGAATGTCCACATTGCATAGTATATTTAGAGCAACTACATTATGATCTTTCAAAAAGTTTGTACTTTAGTCTCATACATTCTACTGCTTTCACACGAAATCTACGGTATCAAATTACGTGGTCGAGGGCGAGCTAAAATAAAGGATTTCAAATACAGACCGAAAGCTACCTTATATATAATATCTTAGTTACATTAATTCTAAAGCGTAACAGGATAACATTATTACGTTTTCTTGAACATCGTGTATGTTTGTAGAGTTTTCTTGATGTAATAATGTGCCAAATAGGCATGGTTGAAAAGTGTAATTCAATCAAGCTATATGTAATTATGAAATACTAGCTGATAAAAAGTTCCAGATTTTAGAAGATTTGTGTTTTAATGAGAATTGAGTGAACCTATTATCAAATAAGGAACGATTTCTACAAAAAAATTGTATCTTCATTCTTGTTTTCCTTATAAGTTCTCCCCCATGTATTTTCCCACATATGCTTGTCGCTTGCAACAGCCATTACACTAGTGTTGCGGATTTTGAATGCAGTGTCGTTGAAAACGATAAAAACTGAAGAAACACGATTTTATACTTGAAGCATTATCAATATGTGTTATGGTTTTTTGAGTAAAAAGATAGTATTTTAAAACTGAGCTTAGAATACTTTCTTTGTCACTTGTGGCATGAAATTGTAAATTGCAATAAATGTCAGCGATTACAATCAACGAATCAATTCAGGTTAAGGTCTTGCACTCAATCCATGTACTTCAAGTTAAATATGTGACCATTTATAGCTTTGTTTGTGCGCCATGATTTAGCTAGCAATGACAGCCAAGTTATTGCGATGCTCAGAGCCTGTAAAATGAAAAGTGGGATTGTTACAAGAATCGTTCTGGTCTTTCGTTTTACTACGTAAGTTACTGGAAGTTATACCTGCACGAGCAGACAGCTAGAGCATAGTTTTTCCGATTGACTTGAAATGTGCGACATAAAAGCTTGGGAATGAAATAAAAATGTGAACACTGTAATTTCATGTCGGCATTTTCAAAGTTAACGGTAAAGTAATGTGCCGATGTTCACTTTCACTTGGATAGTTACAAATAATACAACCTTGTAGCCTAAAAAGCAGAAACGAGTAAATGTACGTTTCTGCATTTTTTGCAATAGCTGGGCATCAAGCTGTACCAGTAAAATCATTACTCTTACATACATACGTCTGGAGTCATTTTAAATTAGCTAGTGTGCTGCTCCTTTCGTTAAAATATTAATATTTTATACTAAGATATTACTATAATTCTCACTTATATATATTAGGCTTATTCAAGTTCAGTAGTCTAATTCTCTTTTTGACAATTTAAGTATAGAGTTATGGATTAAAAGCCGTTGAGATACATGCTTAGCTCAAATAATTGAATTATTCCTTAAGATTGGAAATTGGTAGGCTAATCCGATTTTAGCCTTGGGAAGACGTTCTGGAATACAAGATGTTTTTCGCTACGCAATGATCAGCAATAACACAATTTTCTGTGCTGTAAAATCATGAAAAATCTGTACTGTATTAAATGAGACGATTGAGTAACCCTAAAATCTTAGCGACAATAGGAAACACTTTTTATGGAAGTTGTAAGGACAACAATGTATGCCTAGTAAAATCAAGAGCTAATTCAGAGCTTGCATGAGTAGTCGTACGTGAAATTGTCTTTATTAAAATCAACTATCTTAATTAGATTTGATCTTCAATTTAATAATTTTTTTGCTTATGTACATTCAGGAAGATGTTCATTTTTGGAGTTTCTGTGTTTGCGTTTTATTGATGCGAAAAGATTTCACATTTATGTCAGAAAATCCGCTTCAAATCAAATGCCAGGAAGTCCTGAAAAGGTTATATAAACAGAAATATGTATTCATTTGTTCTGAAGTAACTCCATTTATCCTTTTTTTTAGATAGCTTTGAAATTTTAGTATTTTTCTTCTGAAAATCCAAGATCCAATAGAATGTATGTGTGTCTTAACGGGTGGTGATTAATTCATGTTTTTGTAGGCATTCCTTTATGTATGAATGCATAGCAAACATTTCATATTTTAGTTAATTATAAACTAAAATATCATAAAGTGTGAACAAAAAAAATTAATCGCTACTATTAAAATTTAATTAATACAATTAAAATAAATTGAAAGTTGTTTCAATGATGAACATGTATTTCAAAACGAATCAATGCAGACACTATATGCGTAGTAGAACTTATAAAGTGAAAGTCTTACCTTCAATTCAAAATGACCTTGTTTCATTAAACTTTTTTACAGAGCAGCAATAGTTCGACAGGAGCATTTGGCAGTTTCTACTTTACTAGTTCGGAACAAAACAACTTAATTTCCGAATCATGAATCGTTCTTTTTACTGAAAAATTGAATGTTCTAGAATATTTCAAACAAATTGCAAAAAAATGGATTTCATTTCAAGGTTGTTTATAACAATATGTTGCTTACACCTGTGTGACAACTCTATTATTTATGTAAACGAAAGAAACGTTTTGATATTGGACTGCATACGAAGAAATTCCCAAAACATATATGTATTCGTATATTCGTGTTTCACAAATTTTTCAATTTTACACACGTGGAACGATAAATTACGAGCAGGAAATGATTTTAAAATGAAGGTTTTAAGTCTGAAAACAAAAGTTTTTATATAATTGGCTAGGGTTAAACGTCAATATATATTGTCGTAGATACAAATAACATGGCTGACGTAAATGAAAGACATGACAGACCTTTAACTTAAATTGAATTTTGCATTGAATTGAAATGATTTTGGTCAGACGGGTTTGTTTAATGTCAAAAACCTTTCAGGCATGTCGAAAATTGCATAGATGTTTACATACATGTATGTCTGTCAAAACAAAATGTAAGAAGTGAACACTGCAAACTGCAGACGATCAACATTACAGAAATTCAGACGAGACATTCGCTTCTGCAAGTAATAACTACTTATTTTTAAGGCACGTGTTTAAACCAGCACTCAAAGAGCCTTGAGTTGTTTTGGAAGCGGTTTGGCAATTGAATTTTGAAACGTTTTACTGGCATGATATGTAAAGAGTGCCGACGAAGGGGTTTTAAAAGCAGGTGTACCATATCTCGGGAAATAATTAGAAACAAATAAAATAGTCACCTGGTAAAATTTCTCTATTCCTTTTGAATGTTTTCCCTTCCAGACAAAGTAAATAAGTATGTAATTTAAATCATCACTTCCAACCAAAAAATCATGCGAGCAGTGGTAGCATTAGAATGGCCATACGAAATCATGTATCGCAACATATATTAGGCACGAAACAGGGAATGAAGTTTTTCACTACGATATGAAATCTTTAAGTGAGCATAGTCACGTTATTGTTTACGTACAGATGGATTGCTTACATATGGATGGATAATCTTTACCTTTCAATTCAATACCTAAAGGTATGCTCAACTTTCACATGAACGCATAATATGAAACACGTAGGAAACGTCGGAAACCGTAATTGAATTGAAAACGTCTTTAACAAAATTCACAAAGCATTCAAGTTGTACGTTGCGTTAAAGTGAAACTACCTCGGAAGCCCATTAGATCACACTTTTAAGCGATGTCAATTTTTCAGATAACAAATTGTCACCCAAATTGCTACCAAATGATTCTGTAGATCGTGCATAAAAATCTGAAAAAGTATTGAATTAGTTTGTTGCCTTTGAATATGACGCAACACAAGTAAATAATAATTTAATCAATTTAGAATTATAACAACTGTAGACAAGATCGTATTCATGTTGCTTGGTGTATGTATTCAATTTTGTTAGAATAGCCTGTTGATTCAATCGACTATGTATGTTATATAAATTTTTACTCTACAATTCAAATATACGATATTTACCGACTATGGAGTAAAATACTGGTAATAACCTGCAAATGAATTTCATAAATTGAGCCAATCGGATTTGCTTGAGTTTAAAACTATTTAATTTTTGCGTAATGACTAGTTATTTTTAAGTTTACAATATCAAGCTTTAATTCAACATTTTTATTACTATAATCGCAACACTTTCTATGGCTTCAATGGTTAAAATGGCTTTCAAGTAAACTAACGATTGACAAAAAGAATTTTTCCGAGACTTTAAATAGAATTGATTTACAAAGTATAGAAACCTGATTATATAGTAATATTTGTATTTTGCTTTATTTCTTTTCCGTTTGCAAATTTTATAAAGGTTTCAGAAATGCTTTATTGCAAATGAATACTTTTGAATTTCCCGTTTATTGGACGAACTTATAATGTCGCAAAAATATACTACTTTTCTTTCTCAAAAACCCCTTTTTTGTTGGAGATGCGGGAAAATGAAGATGCGATCTTTCGCACGAGGTGATCTCGCCTCCAGTATCTCTGCTGCAGCAATGCAGCTCTTCTCTTCTACTGCTACCTTCACTTCAACTTGCTATCTAGCACAAGAGAGCGTAGCATCTTCCTTCAAATCACTGTCTTGTGGTAGAGTGTGAACTGAGATTTCAGCACAACTCACAAATATTTCACTATTTAATTAAAATTTACTAGTTGTAAAACTTAGTTTGGTAAATAAAATTAACCTATACTTTTATAATAAAACACTGAAGTTCAACCGTCTATTTGATTGCATTTAAATTGACTTGTTATCCTGTGATACGAACTGAATGGAATATTCTGAAAAAACTGAGAATTACGATTGATATTTTGAGTGGCGTTATATGACATTTCATGGTGCATAATTCGAAATCATCTATTTCTCAATATATAATATAGTCGACTGGTTTAACGCCCAAAACTCCTATTTACTCTATTAGGCATTTCTTGTTTTCTTTTGAGCCATGTTTCCAAGAAGTTCTGTTTATCTGTTCCGGGGTGTTTTTTGCGTGTCTGTTGTAAAAATGTTTACTTTTATGGTTCAAAGAATTTGAAAAGTTAACAATAAAGAAAATCTATCCAACAGAGAAAGCAACAAATGTAAGGTTCAAAACTTCAACTTCTGTTCCGCTTGTGTGATAATGTACTAGAAAACAGATTGGTCGAGGTTAACATGCTCCATAAAAACTTATTTTAATGTACACATGGAACACTCCCACACGAATACTTGAATAAAAACGTATGGGATAATTACAATAAGCCAGCTGTAACGCATATTTACAATTTTTATTTCTGAAAGTAGTAACGTTTGTACGCAATATACGGTCACGTAAATGACAAAAAAGAGAAACAAACTGTAATATGTATATATGTTGGTAAGTTTTTGCAAACAATTTTGTGTACGATAAATAAAGGCAAAAATTTGCAAAGAATGAGCACAGCAAAAGTCAACTCTTTCATCCTTTTTTAAAGAACAATACTCACAATAGTGTTTTGGCGTTGCGTTGTCTCATTTTTCCTCAAATTTAATTACACTATGAAGTTCTTTTTGAAACTAAAGCAATATTGTGGATTATAAAATAAAAACAGTTTTTTGGAAAAATAAAAATTGGTGGATCTGGTTTTTTTTTAAATCTTATAATGTAGATACTTTAGGATGTGTCGTTGTATGAAATGTAGAATCCTAGTAGTAGACATCAGTTTCGGTAGAAAGAGAATTGGCTTTTTGCTGGTTAGTTGTATTCAAAAGCTATAGTTCTACTTGATGTCCATTAAGAAAGTAACGGAGTTCATTTCAACGCGATTGCTAACGTAAGCGTTTTGTTTGATGGCAGAACTTACAATGAAATCAATACAGCTTTGTGTACGCTCCATGATATAGCTAGAAATGACAATAAAGTTTTTAGCGTGACACAGAGCCTGTAAAATGAAGCGAGAGATCATTACAAAATCGTTCTTGTCTTTTGTTTTAGTACCTAATGTTCAGGAAGTTATACCTGCACGAATAGAGCACATTATTTCCGAAAGACTTGAAATGTGCACCATAGAAGCTTAGGAATGTAATAAAAATGTGAACGCAGTAATGCTAATGTTCATGTCAGCATTTTCAAGGTTAACGGTAAAGTAATAAGTTGACGTTCACTTTCACTTGGATAGTTACAAATAGTACAGCCTTGTAGTCCAAAAAGCAGAAACAAGAAAATGTATGTTTCTGCATTTTTGCAGTAGCTGAGCATCAAACTGTCTTAATAAAATCATTACACTTACATACATGCGTCTCGAACTATTTTATATTAACTGGTGTGCTGTTCCTTTCGTTAAAATTGTAACATTGCGAGAAGATTTTGTACTAAGATATTACTATAATTCTCATTTATATATATTTGGATATTAGGTTTACTCAAGTTTAGTGTCTAATTTTCTTTTTGACGAGCTAAGTATAGAGTTATGCATTAAAAGCCGTTGATTTACACGCTTAGCTCATATCATTGAATTAATCCTTAAGGTTGAAAATTGGTATGTCAATCCGATTTTAGCCTTGGGAAGACGTTCTGGAATACAAGACGTTTTTCGCTACACAATGTTCAGGAATAACACAATTTTTGTACTGTAAAATCGTAATTGTATTAAATGATACGAGTGAGTAACCCTAAAATCTTTGCGACAAAATAAAATACTTTTTATGGAAGTTGTAAGGACAACAATGTATACCTAGTACAATCAAGAGTTAATTCAGAGCTTGCAAGAGTAGTCTTACGTGAAATTGTCTTTAATCAAATCAATTTCCATAACTTGATCGGATCTTCATTTTGATAAAAGTTGTATAGAGTAAATTTTTTCGGGACCAGCCGTCAAAAATTTCGATTTCCCAGATTTGAGTTATTTATAGCGTCCATTGT
>JAQFXM010008728.1:0-10338 GCA_034693345.1 Entomobrya multifasciata | reverse complement strand
ACAGACGGACAGACAGACGGACAGACAGACGGACGGACATACAGACAAACAAACTAAAATTATAACTACGATGAATCGATTCATCTACGTAATAACAAAATCACTGTTTTTCCGATACACTGTAGTTAGAAATTGTTTTTGTAAATAATTATCGATTTAATCCTGTAGTTCAACATAAGAACAAAATTAATTGTAGGTGATTAGTCGATTACTCAATAATCCCATTATCAGATGACACCCTGTCATTATCACAAAATTAGGGACCCTGCATTGCATGGGACCCTTAAAATTCTCGTTCAGCCCCAATCTAAGCGATTGCATTGCACACACTTAAGAAAAAATGTAGTGATGAAGAAAATAGAAAAACAAGCTTGGTATCGGTATTTGTAACAATTTTGACAGAAAGCTTAGTGTATAAAAGTGTATGTTTAGGTCAGTCACACAAATATTTTATGGTTTGGGCCAAAAATAAGTTTGGAAAATCCGTTGGACCTGCGCACATGCGTAGGTATAAATATAAAAATACATCCACAAAAAAAATGGCTTGATTTATTTGGATAAGAAATGTCATACGTTTAAGTTTGATATGCTAGCATTTGCGTTTACAAATTCTCTGTATGCAGGTATTTTTAGAAATATTCCACGATGCTTTCATTAAGTAATCATTCGTCTCAGAGTGCCATGTAATATATGCACAGCTTAATAGAATAGAGTCAAAAATAGATTCTACTGTGATGAGTTGGCATTGTTGAAAATCTTACTCTTCTTTCTTGCTGCTATATGTACACCTCCATAATATGGAAAGTGAATGGGCAGCATTCTTTGGGCTTTACTAAAAAAGGAAAAATAGAAAGATTACATCACGAAGCGAAGTCGCCCTTCTTTAATAATAGCCTAATACTTATACTGAATTCATCCCTTGATAATACAGAAAGTACTATTTTTTATGTAAGGCAAGCAGACTTGTTCGTTAGCACTTATGATGACTTGTACAAATTCACAGCTCTTTTTCTGGGTACCAGTACCAATGAAATGTGATGTAAGTCGGCTGTGAGGAATATTTTTGGTTCTTTTCATGAACAAGATGATAAAAAATAGGAAAATTCTTCAGCGATAGCAAATGCATTGCTGCGTTGCGTAACGTTACGCTGCAGTAAATGGTAAGATTTGTTGTTTGGTGGTGGCTGACGTTATTGAAATCCACTCGACTTCTCAACAACCTGTTCTAAAAATAAACAGGAGAAACCATGTGTATCGGAAAGCAGAAAGCAGATGCAGAGATGCATATAAAAAATGAATTTAATGGCCTGATGAGGAAGGGTGTTATACCAAAAGTCAACTTGTGTAGTAATGACGTATTGGATTGTTAAAAAAAGATACTCTTTCAAAATGAATGCCATGTCAGGAATATTTTACTGAATATTATACAGAATACAGAGTAAGCTGTAAGCACCACGAAGTAAAAAAAAGGATCACAAAAATGAAAGATATGCAGTTACCATTACCATATTATTGCATAAGCTCATTATAAGCTTACCATGACTAGAGTCAGGAATAATATCAACCCTTATGCTGCTGCTGATGATAATTATTCCTCATTTAACATTTTGCAGCATACAATTATTGTGATTCGCGTAAAATAAAATAACGACACAGAATGATTTTGAATTTAAAACGCTAACGCCACCTTTGCAACAGCATTCACAAAAACTTGAGCACTAACTTTTGCATGATTCTAATGATGAGTTCTGACTACTCTTTAACTTGCTTCATGTATCAATTCTCTCAGTCAATGTTTTTGACAAACCGAGTAAGAAAGTTCACAAGAAGAGTTTAATAATTTTTAAATGAAATACAATTCCACGCAAAATAAAATGCATCCACAATGTAATTCCTTTGGAACTTCATTCACGCCAAATTATCAAAAGTATTTATTTGGAAAAAGTTTAAATTTGAAGTACATTTCAAATCAAATGCATAATACACTGTAAATAATAATATTGAGTAAGTATTTTAGATTTCAGTTCAAGGTAATACATGTAATTAGACTTACTTAATTAACTAAGAATAAAAAATGGAACTATGCATGCATGAATGTATGGATGATTAACTAAACAACTTAACTTAAACATGTATGTATAATGTAACAGATTTTGCGAACAAACATGAGTTGAGATACATATTTTATAACCTGAGGACGAAGGGCTGCTCTGTTCATATTTTGAATCCTTATTAAACCTGGATACGTTTCAACAATTAACAAGTAGTAAAAAAGTTTAAAAGTTTTTCGTCTACAAAAAACTACGGATGTATGTATGAAGAAGGATCAATACTTACAGAAAAAATCATAAGTAAATCCTAATTAAGTATATAACATATCCCACTGATACTGTCAACAATGGCATATTTTATTAATTCACAAATGAACTTACATAAATACAATGAATGATAATAGTAGTAGTTGGTCACAGTGGAAAAATGCAAAACATCAATCTTATTGTTTACACTGAAGATGAACAGGAATCCTGCGAAACATTCTAAAACTTACCTTATATAATTATGGATGATTTCTTAGTACTGTTATTAATATTATTATGCTCTTTGACATTTCTCTAATTCATATCCTATTCATTATTTCTCACTTATTTCTTTTCCTATATATTATACTAACACCTATAGCGAAAATTTACGATCAGTCCAATAAATATAAATTACAAATATTATGCTTGCACGAGACGGCAGGTTTATATGACTAAATGTGAATTATCCTAAAAACGATTTTTTCCTCCTGACGCGTCCACGGGAGCTCACATTATTAGTAGGATCAGGTTCACTATCACTATCCTCGTTATAGTCCGGTCGAGTGGTGCCTCGGGTTCTCCTGTTTCCATTATCCTATTTAAAGAGTAATTAGAGTAGATTTAGTCTTTATCTTAAACTACAGATATTTCACCAGAAGAAAATGAAAGAGCTTATACCTCAAACCGTTTTGATCTTGGGGGAGATTGATTAGCATCCTCATCAGAAAAACTATGTCTACCAGGTTTTTTTCTTAATCGACCACTACTTCGTTTTTTGCTGCGTTCATCCTCATCCGATGACCCTTCCTCATCTTCCTCGCCTTCTTCTTCATCGTCGTCCTCCTCCTCTTCCTCTTCTTCATCGTCGTCTTCCTCCTCTTCTTTCACAGGTTTGTGCCTGGAACTTCTTCGTGTTCCACCAATTCTGGAGGAAGGACCAGGTTCATCGGGGTCATCTTCTTCCTCATCCTCATCATCATCTTTAATGACAGGTTTCTTGGACGGGGAGGCAACTTGAGGACGCAGTTTTCTGGGAGGTGAATCATCTGATCGACTAGTGAGACGTCTTCGTTTCTTTCTACTATGACCGCCTTCGTCTGAGGAGCCGTCCTGTGTTTCATCGTAATTTCTTACTTGCTTACCTCGGAACCGAGTTCCTGAAATTTTTTTTTAATTCATCAATATATGATAGTTTTGTTTTCCACAAATAATATATTGTTCCGTGTTTTAATTTCTTACCATAAGCATGTTCATCAGAATCTTCGTCATCATAAATTCGTTGTCGCCTCGTTCCCATTTGGTTTTGTACTCTTGATGATCTTCTCAATGATCCTCTTGACGCTTCGTGATCAGAATTTGTCTCGTAGTTATCATCAGAATCATTGGTATGCAAATGGGGCATAGGGACATCATCACTCCCCTCAAATTCATCACTTCCTTCATCTTCAACATAAGCTCGCTTATGCACGCCTCCACTTCCGGAACTGGCTACTCTAGCTGATCTCGTTTGCTGACGTTGGCCCCTTCCATTAGAACGATGACTATGAAGACTCTCCCCTGACGATATTCTAAATCTTTTTACTCGACGAGCTGTTTTGGATGATGTTGGAGGAGAACCCCCATTTCTTGAACTGTGGCCATTAACTGAACGATTTGTGGAAGACGATGTGGTTGTTGAGTTTCTGCTTCTCAGCTTTCTGGAACTGGAAGTTCCTTGAGCGCGATCACCATTACTTGACCTTCTAGTGGCTTGCTTTCTTTCATCATCGTGATGGTCATCATCCGAACTGGCTCCATTCTCATACTGAAGATATGGGTTCTTTGTGGCAGCACTTCGCACAGGATTCTTTCTTGGTGAATTGGCATTCGATGACCCTCTTGTAGGCATAACTCGTTTCTTTTGATGCTTTTGCGGAGTCATCCCGGAACTACTCTTGGAACCCTTCTTACGGCTACGATATGATGTTAGAATAGGTTTAACTTGACATTCATACATGGACTGCAGACGAATGGTCATGCTGTAAATCTGTAAAGATAAAAATTGAATTTCAAATGCCATTGTAATCAAGTAGGACGTTGCAACATGGCTAGAAAATAAAGAATACATTCTTTATTTTCTAGCCATTTTGGGACGTTGAAGAAATTTGAATTTTGAATCTACCTGTACCTGAGATCGTTTATCAGTATTATATTGCCGAGAGTTGTTAAAAATCAGATTCATATCTTTGTGAAAGTCTAAAGGCGAACTATAGTTTCCACCCGCGAGATCCTCCTTCACAGACTGTAAATCCATGGGTGTGTCAATAGCTTGATAATAGTCAGCATATTCTTCAGGATTCACAGGGACGCGGAAAGGAACAGCATCTTTACATGCCCAAATGGTATCTAACAGGTCACGACACCGATCTTGCCAAGTACGATCACTATCTTCTTCATCATCTGACTCATCTATTCGTCTTGTTGATTTCCCTGCATTTCTTAGAGAACGACGCGAAGTAGTTGCTTGTTGACTAGCAGGGGTACTAGGAGAACCGCGGTCAGACCTTGGTGTCGTAGACTTTGACGTGGAAGGAGCGTTTTTGTCGTCATGCTTGCTACTTTTGGCGTTTGCCTCTGCCTCACGTTTTTGAAGGAAACTGTTTACAATTTGATGATATACCGGATTCACATCTTGTACATCTGGATTAGCGATAAGTTCCAAACACAAGTCTCTGATAATTTTGGCATGCTTCACAATATCTGAGTTTGGCTGGTTGAACTTCTCAGCATTTGCAGCAATAAACTTGACGTCAAATTTTAAAGCGTCAATTCTT
The DNA here is from genome assembly GCA_034693345.1 of Entomobrya multifasciata. Taxonomy (NCBI): domain Eukaryota; kingdom Metazoa; phylum Arthropoda; class Collembola; order Entomobryomorpha; family Entomobryidae; genus Entomobrya; species Entomobrya multifasciata. The sequence goes on along the minus strand of JAQFXM010008728.1, from coordinate 5,225 downwards.
CGGTAAAATCGGTTGTCCAGCCGTGCCTTGATTGTCGACAAATCAATTGGATATTCAATGGAAAACGCGTAATTTGGATACTTGTTGATGTCCACTGGTGTAAGAAACGCTTCCGATATTGCTAATCCCATTACTTGCTCAAGGAGCCCGGAGATTTTTGTACACTGAGCGTCTTGATGTCCGTGAGGCGGCCAGTCAACTGCTGATGATTCATAGAGCCCTATGCTTCGGATATCTTCTTCCGAGGCAGGAACAGCATCGGTGTTATCAGGAGGGATTTCTGTAAATAGCAAGCAAAAATTACTTAATCAATTGCCCGCATTAATTTTAATAAATAAATTTGAGACGAGTTCATACCAAATGAATCTGTTATTATGTCCATATCCCAGGGACTCATTTTCTCTTTTTCATTGTTGTCCCATGTGATGTTATAGCATAAAAACTTTGAAGTGGGGTACGTTTTATTGACTTCCAAATTATCAACAGTTCCCACCCACCAATATCGGTCAATCAAACATCTGAAGCGATCACCCGGATTCCAATTATGTCTCATATATTTGTCATGAATTTGGCGAAGAATTAAAAAGTCCACCACATCAGGCATGTCATGGTATTGTACCAGAAGGGTAGGTCCTGTCGGACTATCGGAATCCCAGTCCTGAACTTCCAACTTAAGACAGACTAATCGTGGTGGTTTCAATTCATACTTGATATTTACTACGCGAACTGGTACAGCCGGCTGCAATGGAAAATAAAAATATTCAATCAAATGAAATTCTGCTATGATTAGCACTGACACGATTGACATAGTAGAGACCTGTTTTTTGAAAACTTACAGGCAAATCCGGAATAAGAACATATGGAAGCGACTTCTTCAACTTTTTCGATACTTCATAAACATGCTTCTTTTCCACCTCATCAATGTACGTTTGATGACCTTGTCTGTAGTACACAAGTTGGTCACCAAGTTGAGGAAAGTATGGACTTCTCTTAGGAATCACTTCGGCAAACCATTCAGAGGGACGAAATTCCATCGGAATTTCTTCCAAACCATCAAAATCCGGCATCTTGTTTTTCTAAAAAACGAATATTTTTATTAGTATAAAGAATTGCTATGAATTTATCAGGTAAACTTTAAAGGGAACAGGCATTAAAAATAACTTACAGGTTTTTTCGGTTTGTTTCTGGATTCTGCCTTTAAAGGACTAGCGGTAGCAGCACTTGAAGGGCCCGGTCTAGGTTCATCATCTGACTCATCTTGATTGGCGTCGCTTTTAGGTGAAGCTGCATTACTTTTCCTGGCTGACTTTCTTCCACCTTCAGTGGCATTCTTTTTTCTGTTTTCTGAGTCCCTGGTGTTACCCCCACCACCCCAATCCGATTCTGAACCTGAATCCGAAGAAGATGAGCTGGAATTTGATAGTGATACTTCTTCATCTGAAGAATCTTCCTCAGAGGGTATTTCCATGTTCTACATAACAAAATTAGTTAGAAACATGATTTTAAGCTTTGGAATCGAAATTGGTTTCAAACACTTTAAAAAATAAAAAGTGAACTTTTTATTACCTCAATGTCACTTTCATTATGAGCTCCTCTTTCTTCAAACATTCTACGAACGTTGTATCTGTACCTAGGTGGCCTGGCATTGGGCCTTCGAGGATTATGAACAGGAACTGCTCCTCTATTATTGGTTGGGACGGCACGACGAGTTCCTTGTTGACTCACAGAAATTTCTATTTGGGGTCTGGGATTGGGTCGAGCTACACCTTCGATTTCAAGAATATTAGGCAGCCCATCTGCTTGACGTTGACGTCTCTGTGCTGCTTCCTACAAAATAAAAATCCAAAGTTTGATATTTTGTACATTCTCAATAACCACAAACAAGAAAGATTGAATAGAATTAAATCTTCATTCACTTCTTACCAATGCCAATCTACGGACTCGTCTTGACCTAGCTTCGCGTAGAGAAATACCATCCATGGGCGAAAGTTGTGAATGCGCCGTTCCACTGGTTGGTCTTCTGCTGCAGTGCTCCTGATATAGCCCTTCCTCAAACTCTGCATAGCCTAACCTGATATCCTCAGAACGAGTGAGCGATCCTTTCGATAACGGCATTATCACCCTGCGCTCAGGAAATCCATAATTGCCTCGTTGCCAGTTTCCAGTAGATTGACGAACTCCTTCAACATCCCCACTTCGTCGAAGTCCAACCACGCGGCGATCACGATCACTTGGACCTCCAGATAGACGCGGAACCGGTACTCCTATTGAAAGGCAGAGCAAATGAGCAAAACGTTTTTACAGTAAAGTAATTTGACTTGCAAACTAATCGTAATCAATAATCAGAAAATCTTCTATGCGCACCATTTCGTCGTTCACCTGGAACACCTTGCTCATTGGCCAATTGTTCTATCATCTGATCGATATTAGATCTAGGATTATGTGGCAAACCTTCAATGACCTCTTGAAAACCACCATTGCCAACTGCCACATTGGGAACCAACTGCTCATCTCTACAATTCTCTCTACCCGGCACAAGTCTCTGTAAATTAGGAGGATATGGATTCCCCTCCATATCTACTAAAAATGGCGGAGGCATCAAGTGTGGGGGCACTTGAGTTTGCTCATCCAATACTTCGTTAGTAATGGCGTCTCTAGTTAAAGGTCTGTAATCCGTATGGAAAAATATTTCCTTGGGTAATTTAGAAAACTTAGAGGTAGCCTTTGCTTGGGTGGTGAAGATGAGTAGATGACCATGAGAATCTGTAGCTGCTAAGGACAAGCCATCTGGTGCCCATTTACAATCGAATACGGCTCCATGCCCTTGTCCTTGGTCTAATTGATTATGATGTTGAAAAATAATTTTCCCTTCCTCCTCCTTCTCCACAGTTCCAATGTCCCAGATAATAATTCTACCATCATGACCAGCGGTGCAAATGAGACGAGGATTGAAGGGATGAGATTCTATTACGTATGCCTCATCTTGATGAGCTCGAAGCACGCGAACTAGTTCACCGCTCTTGGGATTCCAAACCTTAACTAAGTGGTCGGAAACTGCGGTGAGAGCAAGTGTGTCATCAGTGTTCCAACCCACCATTGTTACGCGAGGTCTTCGCTTAGGATCCTCTTGAATGACTACATTTGACCTGTGAAATGTAAAAAATGAACTCTGTAATTGATAAGCACTAAACACAGTTGATAGAGTATGCAATGCATCAAAATGAAAGTATCGTTCAGTAACATACCCTGGAATTTTAACACAGTACAGACGGACGTATCTCCACTCGGCATTTTCGAACCGCCAAATAAGTGCAGTTCCGTCCTTCGAACCAGAAATGAAGCGAAGACCTTCATGAGCCCAAGAAATACTATCAACTCTATCACTGTGAACTTCAACTTCTAATATTCTTTCAGGTCCGTCCGGGCCTAGCATGTTGTACACACGGACATTATTGTCAGCACTTCCGGCAGCCATAAATATTCCACCAGATGAAAACGACGAGCAAATCATTTGTGCATGGCCTGGTCTCATTCTTTCCTGATACAAAGTTGGCCTTGGCCTGAAGTATAAAAAAGACATGGAGTTAAACATCAACTTTCACTATTTCGGCAATTTCTACAAGCAGAAAACTCATATTTCTATCTGTACGTACTGAAATTCGACACGATTTTCCGCATTTTCCGTATACCCCCAAAACGCACATGAGCCATCAGTGGACGTGGACGCCAAATAAGCCACTGGATGTCGAGATCTCGGAATAGGACAGAAAAAGAGAGAAGTGACACTTCCACTGTGAGAGCTAAGTACGGCAATGGGAGCACAACTTCGAAGACACCATACGCGAATAAGCTTATCACAACTTCCAGCGGCCAACAAAGTATTTTCATTGTTTATGGCGAGATCTGTAATTTCCGCAGAAGCACCCCGGAGGGTAGCTAACAAGCGGCCATCGTTTGCACTCCATATTTTCACGAGATTATCATCGGCTCCCTATTTAAAAAAACATTTGTTATGGGAGGTGAATTCTAATAGAAGTAAATATGAAGTACTATTTCTGATTATGCTCTTACCGTGAAAATATATTTTCCCGTGACATCAAAAAGGATGCAATACACGGCCGATAAATGGGCCAGAGTTCCACAAGATAGCTGCAGTCTTTCATAAAAGTCAGGTTGAATCAATGAATGATTTATTTGAGTTCCAGTAATTGCCTGGTGCAAAGTTGAATGTACTATAAAAACAACAATAAATTCATTTTAAATCCATTGACAAAGTGACAGCAGTTTTCTCAAACTAGATAAACAGACTAAACAAATATTCGGATTTACACAAAAATTACAAACCTGGATTTGGAACACGATTTCCCTGCGAATAGCGACCAAACAGTCTTCCTCCATGCTTCCTGGACCATGAACATTCTGAAGGTTTACTCGATGTAGAAGCTTTACTGAGAAATGACAATGTCGAGCTCGATAAAAGACTTTTATTTATTGAAACTGATGTTGGAGATTTTGAATTCGCTGCTTTAACACAAAGTTCCAAAATTTTAGGTAAATGATGAGGTCCAACGTGATTGAATTGGCTACTCTGTATACGATAAAATAAAAATACAAAACAACATGATTAGTCGAAGAGCATACATGGATATTGGTAGGCTGTAAAGGCTAGGGGTCAGAGGAGAGGTAGGCAATGGGAATTATCGAATTACATAAAATATGATGGGATATGTTTTGACTGCAATTTTTTAAATTCTCTGCATACATCATTTTCATATCATTCTGTTTTTGGCGATAAACATTTAAAAGCCATTCTTATCATAATATAACTGGACTAAATTGTACATCAAACGGTTTCGAAAACCAAAAGGAAAGCCAGGAACAAAGGAAAATCGTAAGGATGTAGGATGTTTATTCTTGGTAAATATATACATGAAACTTATAACGCATGATAAACAGGCAAAGTGGATACATGCACAAAACTGAATACATACATATATTATAAGTAAAGAGATATTATATGCCCCTATACAGCTATAATATGACCAATTTACCAGTATTAGGGAACTTTTTCATATCATATTCATTCTACAAAGAAGGGAACAGTAAACTCATCTCATCATTGTCATCATCATCTTTTTTAGCTCTACTACTGCTGTATATTCAGCATTCCCTGCTACTCCTCTTGCAAAAAACTCTTTCAAATTCAGTCAAGTAACATCATATAA
>JAQFXM010008727.1:0-10340 GCA_034693345.1 Entomobrya multifasciata | reverse complement strand
GCCATCAACATAAAGATGCCTCGATTAGAAGAAATGATTGAACCAGAAGCGATGGCTGTGTACTGGCAAAAGTACAACGAAAGCACGGTGAAACCTACGGCATATAATATGGGTAATCTAGATCAACCATTGAAGTCCATTCTTAAATGTAATTCCAGTCAACTTGTTGAGAAGAAGAAAGTAAGATTTCAAGTGGATGTCGAGAGGGAGACACCTGCATGTCAAAACAACATTGTGTCAATCAAGAAACGAGGGCAAAAGAAGAAGTACGAGTTAAAACTGCGCTTCAATGGGATCCTATCCTATTGCAACCTGATTTAATAAATCGAGTACGGTTTCTGCGCAGCAGAAATCATGTTTCTGATTGTTGAGAAGCGAAGTTCACAGGTAATTTAGAATATGCTATTTCTAGACATTTATGTAGTTTTTCTTATTCTTACGTCAATGAATACATATATATTTATTTTTGATTGTAGGTTGAAATAATGGAATTGTTTGTAATTATTTTCTGCAAAATCCAGAAATAGAGTTTAAGAGTAAGTAAAATCTGAATTTTCTAGAATGCTCTATTTTGAAATATTGTCTCGATATACCCAAATTAAGTTTCTTTTTGACCTATGTTTTGCAGATTGACTCCAACAATTAATTCATTTCATTTCCTCAACAATTATTAGTTACTTGGTAAGGGATGATCTTGATGATCAATTTGAAATCAGTGATGAAGAAGTACTTTGAAGAGCAGTATTTCCAACCAGAGCAGTATTTGACTAATGATATGATTTGGGTTCGGAATGGATTCGGTAAAAGTTGAGTCTAGTTCTCCTTGACACAGCCGCCCCCGCTTCAAGAATTGTGTTTGCTCGAAATGGTGCGACTAATTCTAGTGCTATTCAAACAGCTTCTCAGATCTTGTTTGGAACCAAATCAATGCCAACTGGTGCTCAGTTCATTAGTAACAATGCCAACGTTGCAGGGAACTATCTCACAAATACAACATCACAGCATTGACAGCATCACAAATAGGGAGAGCCAGCAGAAATTCAATGACAAGTCAATCGATGAGTATCCCACTTAACCTAGTAAATAGAATTCTGTGACCACCAACTCAGCAATCGGAGTCACAAGTCTTCCGAACAGCAACAGGTCAAATTATGCAGCTCGTGCAATCGGTCAACTTCCTCCGTGTGACGAGGTCGCCGTGTACCTAATTTACTGCCACCAGTCCAAATCAGCAGCAGAGGAATCGAAAGCAGATAATTACTAAACGTCCAAATTCTCAGGACCATGTTCCATCGTCATCGAATAGTTTGTATTCCAAAAAGGTAATTGAAATCCAGTTTTAATTTCAGTTTCAATTTGCAGAGGTTTGCGCAGTGTGGAGTATATTTTCTCATGTAAGGTATTTTTCCGAAATTGTCGAGGTACTAATTTCAAAGTGATGACTGACTTGGCAGGATCCACTCGTAATGTACCTCCGCAAAGAGTTAATTTGGATAAAATTAGCAAAATTTTGAGTGACGATGGCGTCAAATCTATTCCTGGAAACCGGGGCATGTACATGGAGAAAGCTTTAATTGAAGTGGTTGGCAGAAAAATGGACAGTCTGAATTTGCAGTTTGCTAAGGGTCCCCCCAAGGCGTTATACGACACTGTATCATCGACCATTTCCCTTCCAGGCTTTCTCCCTCCTTCCCCAATTTCTGGCCTGGAGTCCAGCTGAATATCTTCATGTGACAGAGTGGAAGACTCGTCTAAATTGGAAATTTGCATCTCTTGAGTGCTTGTTGGTCTATCAGTAACGAAAAGAGAAGGACCTGTAGCTGGAGATGTTCTGGACAAGCCAATGGTTCCAGTTTCTCGCTCGATCAGAAAGAAACCCGGGCAATTGAGAAGGAACGGTAACGGAACTCATGTGATTTAATATATTTGCTAGAGGTAAAGAGGATGAAAGCTCTCCTCCGATTCAGTCCAAGGCCTGCTGCAATATCTGCACCAACTGAGGTGTCACCACTTGATTCCCCAGCCCCCGGTGAAGTAAGGCTGTTATACTTGTTCTATTTTTTGGATTGTTTGTCCCCTCCACCAATATATATTGGTGCTTGAGAATAAATGTTGGGGTTCCTGTAATAATTTGTGTAAACATTCATAGGAATACTTCTGAAGGTCAAACTGGGGGCTGCTCGGCTGTTCTGCGAACGAGCTTGCTATTGATTCGTCGATGATGGGTTGTGAGATCCAACCGCCGATGGTTCCATGCACGGCGTTTCTGTGGGTGGACCTTGAAATGTCTTTAACCATGATGTCGTGTCGATAAAGCTGGACTGCCCTAACATCAAAGCGCTGGACAAAGGCACCCCATCTATAGCAGTACCACTAGCAGATTTTAAGTTTTGTGGGATATGATGGTATGGGATCCCCGGTACTTGAATGGAGAACAATGAAGAGGAGGATGACGTTCCTGCTGGAGAAAAACCTTGTTAGGATGATCGAAAAAATGAGTACGAGTCGCAGTGTGCTCCAACTTGGGATACTGTGATTGATGAACCGGGTATGTTAACTTCTGATATGTATCCCTTGGATAGCAGTGGTCCACCTGATAACCGCGGACTGGTGCTGGAGTAAGGGATTGAGGTTATTACACCTCGGGAAGTCATCAAGCCGTCACCTTCCATCGCAAAGGTATACCCGCATGATGGGAGAGTTGAGCTCATGCTGGTATGACCACTACTTCCGCTCGAATTGGTCGTGCTGTGACTTGGTGGGGAACATCTCTACTTGTCTTGGTTAGCTAGGTCAATTATATTTTGTTTACTCAGTCAGTCAATAAATAAAAGTTTGTTGTAATTTAAGTAAGTCATTACAATTTATGGTAGTGTTTGTCCAATTTTTTTTGCTTCTTTGTTACCGGTACTAATTGTTTTGGTTTTTTGAAGTTCATAACAGGAAAATTCTCTGATAATTCTCTAATAGAGATGACGGTTGTTTTTGGTGTCCAGTGTCCATGACGGATAGAGATGGTCGATCTGCCAGTTTCCAGGCTGAGGACGAAGGGTACGCCCGGAGGGCTATACCGGTTCATTATGGACCTACTGATAGTTCCGGACAAGCAGTTTGGAGGCCTGACTTGCCAGCTCCAGTTTTATGGATAGGGTAGTAGAATGGTACGTGTCCCCAACTCCTCCAGCAACACCTCAGGACAGCCTCCGAATGTCTCATGATACTGCTTATTGACCTTCTCGGAGTAATGGAATGTTTCCTCAGGCGATGAGTACGGGATATGGCTACAGTCCTCAATCAGCAGTGTACTTCGGTCAGTTCCAGCAAAGGGGCATGCTGAAGCAAATAGTAAGTAGGTTACTAACAATTTGCTAATAAGTAAAATACTGATTTAGTTTATTTTGTCTGATATGATAACTCGTTATTTTGCTATTTTCATTTGTGTATGTAGATCCAACGCGTCCAGTGGGCAGGAGCCTATCTCCAAACAGATCATGTGAGCCAGTGGTGCGGTGGAGCCTCAACAATATGAAAATGTTGAAGCAGCACTAGTTGCATTGAAAATTGGTTTTCCCACGCAGGGTAAAGGCTACCCTTCAAACATGAAGGGTACCCTACCCTACCCCATGCATTCAAACTCAAACGGAATTTCGCAGGCTGCTGCTGCTCTAATGGTTATGGCGAGTCATCTTGAAGAAACCACATAGGTAGTTAATAATTACGGCGTGTATTCTAATGGATACAGTGAAAACGTGGGGGGCAATGCTAACAATTTTAAATATGGCAGTGGAGACGGCGGAGGGTCTGTACATTCTTCTAGTTTCTGTGAGCTTCGGCCGTAAACTCTGGCCATAGTGCTGAAATTGTTTGTTACAAAAACTAGTTTTCAGCCAGGAAAAAACTCCGACATCTTAATGGTTTTTAACTATCTGTTAAAAAAGTAAAATTAAAAGAGATTTTAAAAATAAATCAATTTTTATGACCATACATTTGACTACTCATCGAAAGTAATTTATACCACAATGTATTTTTTTATAAAACAAGCATTAAGTAGATGGGAATAACTCTTTAAAAATTTGGCATATTCAATATCCTGAGGGATCATTAACATCATGAGCAGAAGCGTTAAATAATTAATTTCTTATATTTAATTGTAATTGTCATATTCTTGATTCACCCCAGATCGTCAATTTGTCGTCTGGCACCTCCTAAAGCCCTGATAAGATCCGGAAACTGTTGTGCTGATTAAATCTCACACAAGTCACTATACAATTACCATGTAATTACTTTCCGCGCTTCTTTTGAGTAATTTTTTTCTCATGATCTGACCAAACGTACTCCTCCGGGAAGAGAGCTCATTTACGGACCTTGCTTGGTTCGATCGCCTTGACATGTCAATAATTGAACATAGTCTACTAGATTGCAAACATCACAGCAAATTTCAAAGGCAGCCTTTACCCTGCGCGCGTGGGGAAACCCGTCGTCACCACTGTCACCAGAGGACCTATAAATACCCCACGCAGGGCAGCCTTTACTCTGCGTGGGGATACCTATCGTCAGGAGAGGACCCGTAAGAAGCCAGTCAGTTTCGAATCTGCCCCTGCATTGCTATACAAGCTCTTCGTCGAAGCTTTGATGTTGCCGTTGAAAATATATATAGGGTTTCTCCGAGCTCGAGTTGTTATGCCACGAGTTGAATAAGGAAGAATTGGCTAAGCAACAACAGAAGGAGCGAAAGAAGGAAAAGTAATCCGAAGAAAGTGCTGCGTCTTAGGTTGATGACGCTGCTGACGAAGTTGAAGAGACTTTGGAAGAAACATCCAAGCCATTTATCGAAGTGGAAATTAAAAAAGCTCAAGAGCAGCAGAAAGGTTCTTGTCACTGCGAAGCCTGTCAAGACAGCTCCAAGCAAGTCCAGGAAGAAGAAATCAGGAAAAGGAAAGAATAAGACCAACGCAAACTCTGAGCTCCCATTAAGCAATGTTAATAAAGGGGCAGTTAAAAAGTCTGAAACTGGTGCACAGAAAGGCAGTGCAACTTCATTGTGCCAGGAGTTACGGTGCTCTTCAGAAGCATCTCGAGATTGTGGCTACTCGTCGGTAAGTACCAGCATCAATCATGATAATACCACTTGCAGTTCTTTGGAAGGTTCCGACACTGCATGCGCGGAGGATTGTTGTTGGAGTGCTTGCCCTGATTACATTACTTCTGATGCTGAACCACGAATCGTTCAAGGGCCATATCGAAGCTTGTTGGAACAGTTAGAAGATGAATATAGTGATGAAGAGGAGGATAACAACTGGGTTCCACCGGAAATTTCCGCCATCAAATCTGAATCTTGGGGCCAAGAACGGGAACATTTTCGAGAAACTTTGAAACTGAAATTTGACGAGATGCTCTCTAAGCGTAAACCTGGGCGCGTTCGTCGTGTTGGCTGCAATGATCCGAATCATGCTTCCGTTCCGATAGGCTATGCACTGACTGCTGTGAGAAGGGTGAGAACAGCGCACAAATTGAGGATCAGGACCGGATCAAGAAGATGACCAGGTCTTCATGCCCCTGCCCCAGTCGAAAAGGATAAATAATAATGATTGTTCCCAGAACTTATGGTAAATGGTAGTACATGCTTTCAAATGGCTTTCGCAGGCTGCTGCTCATCATTCCCTTAATGGTTGGGGCGGGTCATCTTCAAGACTCCACAGTAATATTTACGGAGTCCAATCTTTTGGATACAGTGAAAACGAAAACAAGTTTAAAGCTGGGGAAAAACTGCAACATCTTAATGGTTCTTAAGGATCTGTTGAAAGTAAAAATAAAATCTGAGCTTTGAAAAATAAATCTACTTTTTATAACCATAAATATGACTACTCATCAAAAGTAATCTATACCACAATTTAATTTTTTACTTTATATTTATTTTTTTTTGTATTCATCTCTAGCATTAAATAGTTATAATAACGATAAACAAGATTCTAGTTGATAAGATTATCCGGAGCGGAGGTGCCCTCACAGTCATAACTTAACCACGCCTAATCAAAAACATTGACCTCCACCCACCCACGCATGAGAACTAAAAAACCGGTCAACTTGTCAAATACGATTTGAAATTTAGTAATTGTTCTTACATTGAATGCAGTCGTAACTTTCTAAGTATCATAATGCCCCACAAGTTCTACTTTATCATGAACATGAGCGTTGTTGGTCGAAAGATAATAATACATAATCTTTGATTGTGCTACCAAAATATACACTTTTAATTTTGTTTTGCAGATTAAATGACAAGTGGTTAAAATTTAAGTGTTGGAAGAAAGGAATAAATTCAAGTAGACTCCCACGCAATTCTAAAGTAAAAGTAAGTTAAGCAGCATCACATCAGTTGCATGCATCATGTCCACGTGTTTTCCATGTATGTATATTTGCATTCAATGAAACACTTTTCTTTGTTTCCAATGCATGGTTTTACAGTCCAGCTGGACGACGACTTCATTTTGTGGTGCTCGTGGTCGTGGTTTAAATGATTTTTTAGTGTCAGATTTCTCACTGTAAAGACAATCCAGCACAAGATAAGAACGAAGAGTACCAATCAGCAGCGCAATGTGGGCGAATCAGAATATGAGCGAAGAAAACCTGGAAAGTGAAAAGATAATTGAGAAAGGAGGCGGTTCTGTTCCCATGATAATGGAAACTGAACAAGAACAAGGTCAAAGGTCACCATGTTGCTGTCAAGAGGAAATCAAGACACTCAAGCGTACAGTGAAGCAGCTCAGTGTTCAAATTGAGAAGCAAAGTGATGTGTTCCAACGAAGTCAAAAGGAGATGATTGCTGGAATGAAGGAATGCTTTAGAAATGTTGCCTTAGCATTGTTGACCTTTTGTAAAGATAACCCAACACAATTTCCTGAAACTGAACAGGTAATTAAAAATATTATCTGATGTCATTTAGGAACCAAATTGATGTTCCTTCGCAATTTTATTTTTTTACTTAATTGTGTATTGTACGTGTGTTGTTGTAGGCTTCTGACCCAGCTGTTGTGGACACTGGACTATTAAACAATTCACAGGTCATCAAATCAAGTGACAGCCAGGGAGCACCAACTCAGGATAACCTTCAAGGGGGAAAGCATGTATCCGTTGTCACCAACGTTGATGAAGTACCTGTTATTGTATCGTCCGTATCGCTGGAAACTATTGGGTGGACAACCACCGAGGAAACTACTGATATGAACGTGGGTAGGGAGAATGTCGATTACTATGCCAACGACGACAACAGAATTGAAGTTGGCACCGGGTTTTTTCAGAAAATTAAGGAGGAGACTGACGTCAACTTTGAAGACGAGTTGGGCTTTTACGTTCTCAATGAAAACGAAGATGAAGCCAACCAGGAAATGGAAGACGATAAGAACAGTTGTCATCATGGAGCCAGCAGCACCTCTTCCACCAGAGCGGAAGGAAAGGGAGGCTTTCAGAAACAACGTGTTCATTCCAAGAAGTTAAAGCAATCAGAGAAAAGTATAAAGTGTTATTTGTGCACCAAAACTTTCAGTCGTTTATGGGATCTCAACCAACATATTCAGTCGGCTCACGAAGGTATTCGCCATAAATGTGCTCACTGCCCGGGTACATTCTCCAGTAAATCACATGTCCAACGACATGAAAAAAGTGTTCATCGAATTTGAGGGCCGCCAACACAGCAGTGCAAAATTTGTGGGATTCATTTACCCAACTCGGAACAAAGTTTGACTAATCATATTATATGTAAGCACAAAGATTACTATGGACATGGATAACCGTAAATGTGCTCACTGTCCCGCTAAATACAGTACCGTTACTTTACTTCGAAATCATGAGAAGAGGGTTCATTTGGAAGGGCGACCGACGCAAAAGTGCAAGCTCTGTGGTATTTATTTGCTGGACACCGAATATAGTTTAGGAGGTCATATGAAGATGAGGCACAACAAATCAGAAGGCGACCTGAATTCAAAACTGAAGACATGAACGTTTTTAACACAGATTAACTTTTCAATTTAAAAGAATGCACAATTGACTATCTTGCTTGATTAAAATTTTACAGCTCATTTTGGATTAAACCTTCCATTGTAAAATTAAATATGTACATGTTGATTTTTTATGAAATCTTGAACTACAATAAATGTCTGGCTGAGTATGTTTTATAATGTTCATTGCTTGATCATTTAAACTCATTTGGGTTTTTTTCTGCGGATTTTTGTAATATTTTTGGTTCATGGTCATTATTTCTAACAATCTTAATTTCTTTGGCAAAGGGCCACAGGAGTCACAGTCACACTCAATTTCAAACTATTCACTCTTGAACTTTTAAAACCGCTTTTCTTGTTCGCTGCTCCACCTTCACTTCTAAAATGATCAGATCAGGAGTAAACACGTTGAATTTCTAATCATTTTGCTGATTTCATTAAATTCAGTGATGATTTTATGAGTCTCATGATACCCCAAATATTTCTACTCAAAATGTAGATTAGTCTTCTCCTTCTCTGCCAAGCTGATTCCTTCGGGTTGCAAGTCGGGCAGTGTAAAATGGCAAAAGAGTGTATCGATCATGTGTTGCACTGACCAAGTACCCTTTGAGCTTTGGAGTGGATTCGGAAGTGAAGTGAGCTCTCAACCGGAAGTGAATGGAGTACTGGGGTTGGTTGTGAACAAGATGAATCAGAAAGGATTTTCTTTTCAACTTTACGAAGATATAAATTAGCTTGCGCTGCCATATTGGGTAGTCGACCCCATCCCATCAACAATGATTCACTTGTCATTGAAATTCGAGATTATTGCATGCACATTCCAATAGCTGCCATTCGACCGTGGAACTTTCACCAGCACAATTCTTCTTTCAGATACGTCATCTTTTCGGATTTGGGTGTCCAGTTTGAGGGCTTGCATCTGACCAAACCAGGTATTTTCATCCAAGAAAATTATCATCACAGTACCATCCTCCGTGAAACCGAAGAAGTGTACCTTTTAAAGGTGAGGGTCTCGGAGGAATCAAGAGTGGCCCCCTATCGTCGACCACTTTAATTTTCATACTTACAGTCGTTTTGGCAGTCTTTTATTCCTCAGATAACTCGGTGGCTTATGTAAAGGATTTTTTTAAATTTCTGGTTCAAGGTCAACAAACTAAAGTCCTTCGGCAAGGGTGCTACATCACTTTACGATGTCTGCAAGCAAGGGCTTGCGCATGAGATTTAGATGACAAATTTTGCTGGCTTCGTCCATTTCATTTTTTATTTCTGCAGTCTCCAGACCGCGGCTCCATTTCTTTTGTTTCTGGCGCCCATTTAGTAGCATTTACAGCAACTGGAGTCACAGGAGTCAAACTCACGATTGCGAATTTTGAAAACAGGTTCCCTAGTTCCATTCGGTGTCTTAACCAAGAGCCCTTATGCGGTGCGCTTTCAATTGGCGACTCAACTAAAGAATACTGATATGTTGTTGGTGAGGATACGTAACCTTCGTCATTTATGCTAATCGCTCCAGCTCTTAAACCAGCAGTTTGATAGGAGATTTTTCTGGGGATAATCCAGACCATTTAATATCCTAATCCAGATTTATTGCAATATGCAATTTGAAATATATTCGATTGCCACGCTTTCTCAACATTTCTTGAAAATGAGTCTGCTTCTTGGCCTTTGTCTGTAGAGCAAACTCTGCATCCACCTCTTTCCTCACAACTTCCGGTTAAGCAGCTTTCCCTTTCAGTCACCACCATCGTTCCTGCAATTTCATTCCAAGTTTGGCCAAATGCTCGTCATAAATTGGATTGGAGGTGACTCGCAAAAAGGACAGCCTGCTGAAATGCAACTTGTGGTGAATTACTAAACTGCAAAATTGAATGTTTTTGTCGCATTCATAATTTCACCGAAAACGTTCGGTATGCAAGGCAGGTAGAATGCAAGGCATTCTTACAATGAAGCTTTATAAAACGTATGTAGCCTTTTCTAAAACCAGTTAGTAAAGTTTAAGAGGGGGAATATGAGAAAATTCCCCAGATTAAAAAAATGGCTAAAATCGTATCACAATCACATCCCATAATATTATGATTCTGCTACAAGTTGGCTGTGTCCGTTTCGAATCTCATAATTGATCGATTAAATTGATAGTTTAAATTGTTTGAAAAGTAGACAGTCGACTGTTTAAAACCATAAAAATCGTGATTTTACAAAGATTTCAAAGAAAATTGTACATCCAAGGCTAATACTGCACACGAAGACTTGAAATGGTTATGCTTTATGATCTTTTATTAGATACTCGATGAGAGTATCTATTGGTTTTGGTGTGGTTGACTGTATCCCGTCCGTCCGTCCGGCCGTCCG
>JAQFXM010008726.1:0-10341 GCA_034693345.1 Entomobrya multifasciata | reverse complement strand
TTTCTATATACAAGAGACCATTATAGTGAAAGCAATTTGTTTTTTTTTTTGTTTTTCTTTACCGCAACCAAATACCTGCAGCAAAGATGTAATAGGTTTGCTTATTACTTATTTAATATAAAAACATAACTAAAGTAGTAAAAATGTGGTGTATCATACGACACAATTCGTATAAAAGTTATTATACAAACAGAATCTTTCTCTTACAGAAGCACTATAACAATTGTTGAAGTAGTAACTGTTTCAAGGAAACAGATCTTTTATATGCACCACCGCCACCCTCATCACGCCACTCTCACCACATTTCCAGTAAACCAGTCCTTTCTTCTGTGTACTCTTTGTTTCTTTCTCTAGTTTTTTGGACATGGTGTGCATATTTTCACATCTGGTGAGTCAAGTCAATATGTGTAATAGAATGCAGGCGTGTTTATTTGGTTAATACATATATAATGTATGTAGTATGTATTTTTACAGTACAATGTACTTACACGCACACAATGATGTTCCTGTTTGCCAAATACATTTGCCAGTTTTTCTTGTAGTTTAAAAAATTCTGGTATCAAACTGGACAAAGTACATTCTCATATAAAATAGTCAGGTACAGAAATTCTTATTACGTTTTATATCAACAACAGAAAAAATGTTAACATAAAAATACATAGGTCTCCATAATACTAAGTAATAGTACAACAACTAACTGCCAAGAATTTTATACCTTTTAAGTGTGTTTCACAACAAGTTAAAGGAGACGACAGCAAAGAAGTGGGAAGAATCAAAGAAGCAGCAGGAAGAAGCCAACCAGCACAAAGGGATGCTCCTGTTTGAACATGGGCCCGTACCATCATAGGAATACCATCCTAGACCGAAACTTGTTCTTTCTCTTTTTGTTTTGTATTGAGAAAAGTTTGCAGAGGAAAACCACGATGACCTCAGGCCGTCACAGACATAGACTACGCGTATATTCATGGACACAATAAGTATATATTATGTATATTTTCTTTCTAACCATTTAGATGTATATTATTATTATTAGCGAAATATTTTATGTGTGAATATAACAGGATCCAGCCTTGCTCTGACTGTTGACATTTCTTGGACTATGAATAGAATAGCTTATGAATAGATGTATGTATGTATCTCTTATTATTTTTGTACTTATCGTTAGTACTTACCAGTCAACTGGAATACCTTCTTCCAAACAAGCATTTTGTAGTTGGACGCGGCGAGCTTTTGAACAATGCATAAACAGAGAGAATGTATGCATTTCTAATATAAAGGACCACACACAACTTTATACATAGCTACTCTTGCTTAGGCATTTTTAGAAGAAAGGAGAAAAGAAAGTGACTTTTCTCGTATATCCTTTTGCTTTTGGTCTATTTTCTCACTACATGCATACTCTCTGGTTATAGTTGAACCATTTGCTATCAGCATCAGTAGCGAAAAAAGAGAAAGAAGTTAGTTGGTGAAAAGTGTCAGCAGCATGTTGTTGAATAATGTAGTATTTTATGTCCCCTCCTGAGAGAGATACCATCCTTGTATCAAGCTGGCTGAAAGGAGATAATATATTTGGAGCCGACATGCAGAGGATCTGAAATCAAAACGGTTATTTTTTTCTTTTTTTTTACAAAGGAATAACATCTCCACAAGCTCAAAACTCTGCAGTTTCTTTTCAAATTGGACGTGCACTGTTGGTAGTACCACTGGTAGACTTGTTGGAGTAGTGGCTGATTTTTTCCCCTGGTTTTAATCCGAAGATACTATTCTGCAGTGCATGTTGTTGAACTTTATATTAAATAGTGAAATATTTAATGAATACACATGTTTACATTACTCATAAACACGCATAGTGGTACCTAATGCTTTTAGATGTGTGTATGTCCAACCTTCGCAAAAAAAATTCTTGGCTGCGGAAGAAATGAGATGAAAATGATGCTTGAATTCGTACTAGCAAAGCTTTCACAAATAAAGTGGGTTTAAAGGGGATCAAATTATTTTGATCCATCAATGTCTCGAGCATTCATCCGCAGTTATTCTGTCGATATTTTAGAAAATTCGTAATGGAAAAATGGATCTACCAGGAGATAGATACCTGCCTGTATACATTCCTTATACATTATACATTACGCTTTTCTGTTTATACAGACTTTACCATTTTGTATCAAGTCAAGTCACTTTCCATTTTCACCACTTTTACTAACGAAAAAGAACACTGTTCTAGATTTTTTACAAGCTCCTCAAAATCCTTTGCATGTCTTCAATACAGTTGTTATGAGGCTAATGTCTATAAATGTAGCACATAAGGTCAGTGGATATAAACTATACATGTATAGATACATACTTATTTCTACTTACTGGAAATGGAAACATAAACATTTATGATGTTTCAGGTATGGGAGATCGATGCTTCAACGCAGCACAGATCTGTATTCCCCAGTGATCTTCCTGCACAAAACGAAGAATAAAGAAACATATCACATGAAATGTAGGTGAACAGTGAAAGAGAGAGAAAGAGTAAATTTCGTTGAAAGTGGTTGGCTGTTTCCCCCACGATCCCCCTGGCCCACATTATCACTCCTTAGGTACCTACGTCTAAAAAGGAAATATAAAAATAAGCTACGGATTTAACCAGAAGAAATGCTTGTAGCAAGTGTATTGGTTAAGTACACACATGAGTATGTACAAGGTATCATGCCACCACATCAAACAAATATTGGAATCCCTTCGAACCTTTTATTTTACTTTTATTCTTACAACAACGTCTTTGTTACGTGCTACATTACAGTTACAGAACAGAACACCATGACATACGAATATTTCCTGTCAAGAAGACTTCATTGCTGGATCATCCTACATTTTTGATGTTGGTTTGTGATCATCCTACACATCCGCTCCCTTTTTTCAACTCGTTTTCTCGTTTGTGTCTTCTTGTTTGTTTGTGTACGTAGACAGATCATGATCACTGCCACTCATGCAAACAAAAACTTGTTTCGTTTCTGCAACTTCTCATTTTTCTGTTCATCTTCGTTTACCACAATCTAGTAAACTTTTCTACATGATAAAGTTGTTTTCTTGTAAGCTTTCCCCCATTCATATTATACTATATATTGATATATATGGATCTCATACGTCCTTAAACGTAAGATATGAAAAGAGGAGTTACATAAAGTGCACTTTTTACAACCGTTTGCGCTGTATTTTGATTACAATGTATTCAAATTTCTAACTTTATCATACCGGCATGCCCTCATGATGAAGTGATATTCGTTTAGATATGTATGAGAAAACATAGCCTTTTACAGCATGCAAAAGTACAGCATTCACACATCATTGTCAAGAAGTTTTAAAAACATGTTTTTACAGAGTTCACACATCGTGATACTTTTCAACGAAAGGCTACCAAATTTACTTTATCGCTGTGATTCATGCACAACAGCTTGCTCTTCAACGATTACGATTACACCATACCAGTCGAGTCAGCATAATTTTCAAACTTACACTTCCTACCTTTTTGTAAAAAATATTCCATTTGTGTACAGCAACCCGCCTTAGATGCTAGAGATTTTTACCATATTTTACTGGTTTCCACTGCATTTAGGTCAACCATGACGTTATTTTGTCAATGTATTCTCAGAGGATGGTGGTCCATGCCTCAGTATTTTTGAAAAGTGAACTAATATATAACATAGTACTAGTATAGTACAGCTTATTCGTCTACAACTATACTACCACCACAGTTATATTTTGAAACACAAGCTTGATTTTCCGTCAATTTTATGAGGTATTCCCAAAGAGCATTGATGCGTACATGTACCTATGTATATACAAATGTAACCACAAGGGAGGAAGATTCCTTTATAATGTGAGGTTACATAACTAGGCACAAAAGCTAACAGGAAAAACAAAGGCATTCCAAGATTATACCATCATCCTCCTACGTACCTTTTCATCCACTCGGCTCAAAAATTTGATGGTAACAGAAAGAAAATGTTAGAAAGAGAATATTATACAAATGTGTGCACTTACTATAGTATACACTCAGACTAAATACTGCATTTTGTTTGAGATAATATATGCATTTGCATTACCAGAGAAAGTCTATTACTCAGAGTGAGTAATATTCATGTTCTTCTCCGCAGCTCTGGCATAATGAAAACATCTTGAGTGTAATGGAGATTTTATCGTGTGTTCTTAATGGAACTGTGTGACTTGTATAAATATGCACATCAATATTTTCATAGAGATATATGAATAGCAAATAATATTATGCTTTATTTTCTCTCCTTCCCTCAAAAATCTACTTTCTTTGCCTTTTCCTTACTTTTGATGATATCAAGAATGACGAGTAAGAGAAACACAAAGAAAGAAGCACGAGCCGTTAAGCCTTATAGTGTTTTAGTTCTTCTTTGCTTCACCATTTTACTTTTATTTCTGGGCTTGAGGCGTATAATATTCTGGCAATTCATTTCTCATTCCTGAGATTATTTTTGGAAATATTCTACGACTTTTATTCTCGGATTATAAGCATGCCTTTTCTCTCCACAGCATATTCTTATCTTTGGTATTTTCTTCTTCTTCGATTTTTTCTGAGAACTAGTTAAAAGCTACCATCTGATGGACTCATTCATTTCTAAGAGCTGTTGAGCCATTTCTGTACTCGTGGATAAAAGGAATTCTTCTCACTAAAATGTTTTTCTTAAATATTTCAGTGCGACACATTTGTTCACTAACGTAGCTGTTTCCTTTTACTACAAAAGAAAGTAAAACCAGAAATATGCACACTTTACCCATTTTACGTAAATAGTTTCTTACGGAAAATGGCTGAGGTCTACGTAAAAGGATGACATAGCATTGCAGTTCTCTCTGCCGCTATACTGTCATTCTTTTTAATGTCATGCTGCTTGGTAAAGCATGTCGATTAAAATTTTTGTTAAATTTCCGAAAGGATCCGGCTTAATTTCATTGGTTTTGAAATAATGAATAAAGCTGCATACTAGAATGCTGAGACTTAGTTAGATTAACAATGAATTTTATTGCAATTGAAAACCTCAAGAGGAATTTCACAATTTCATGAAGAAACACAAATTTTTTGGAATATATATTTTATTTTCAGTGCTTCCGTTTTCAAATTGGCCCTGTATTACCTGACCTAAAACTATGTATGAAATATGAACAAGCTGACTGATGTGATACAAACATGTTGGAGAGATATTTCATTATGCATTTATCATATCATAAAATATATGATTTCTTTTAATTGTTAGAGTAAGACTGCTTTAATTCTAGAGTAACAAATGAGTGCTGTATTTGATCACCATAAACTGAGTACTTTAGCTCTAAATATAAAATACTGAATAGCGTTACGTGAATTTGAACTGTAGTTTTTACTTGCATGTATTTAGCACTGTGGGCTCATTGTGTGAGATTGGAAAAATGATACCTTAGTTCATACCACTTGAAATTAAATTCCTTTTTTTAGCTCATGACATGTCATTTTCACTGTACATAAGTAAATGTCATCTTCATCCTATTGATGTCATGAATGTCATATACGAGTCTATATTATGCATTCCAACGTACCTTTTGTTAGGAATTTAATTACAGAACACAAGCACTTTTTACATAAATGGAAACACATTCACATGGAATAAAAATGCTGATTTATACATTCGGCTGTTTAGTGTAGTGTAAGCATGTATTCAGCCATTGCAATTGCAGGTATTTTACTTTTACATCATGTTTTAGAGAAATGATGGTACATGTTACAATGAGGCTACAACAGTCGCAATAAAAAATTTAAACAAATTTGAATGTGATGCCGTGTATTTGCTCTGGTGCTACTTTATAATGAAGTTAATGATAATGATCCTCATTTAAAACCGAGTATTTCCTCAGACGCTACTTTTGAAAGACTAAATAAAATACTTTACCTTGATACTTTCTGCATATGCACGGATGTTCATTTTTATTTCAACAAAAAAAGGAAAATAGATGAAAAGTACTGTTATTACAGCTAGATCAAATACTGTGCGCAGCATAATAATAGCTATTATTAAAAGGCTTGTTAGCTCGCATTTGAATACTGTGCTCAAAAATAACATACCAGATAAGTACTCAGGTCTTTAATTTCCTTCAACAACTTCAGAAAGTTAGAAAACAGCGGTATGTGGTACTTCGTCTTGTGAAAGTTCTCTGGGGAAATCATTTATGATCGTTTAAGTCGAATGCTCTTTATTATGTTCACCAGCTGGGATGGGATATATGCATGCTTCGAATTTGTCATAACACTCCTTTTTATGTAGAATAGCATGCAAGAAAATTGTTAGTACATCGATGTAAATTATATGACAGTTAGAATGCTTCAGTTGAAAGACAAAGTTTAAGAATGGAGCTAGTCAACTATGAAATTTAAAAAAGAGCAACTCTTCACTTTATTGAATAAGTAAAAATCGCTTCAAAAGAGCAGAGTATTGCAAATTGCCTGTATTTATCCTTATTTATGCACGACTTCACGAAGAGAATTTTCCAATTACATACAAATAAAATCCAAAACGTACTATTAGGTTTTAATATATTATTAGGAGTAGCTCAAGATTTGAATGATGATATTTTTCCTGTTTGCATTCTTCCGTTTTGCATAACAATAATACTCCATGTAACATTCACATGGGATGTAGTGAGAAGCAACCAAAAGGAATTTGTATTTAAAATTTCTCTTGAACCCTAGCGCTGTATTTTAGAATTTCATCTTTTTAAAATCCAGACTTGACTTTAAAATGTTATCGTCCATCTGAAACACGAATTCCTGGGGACTCCAAAGGACAAAGTTCAAGAAAAAATTCCTGCGGACGACCCCTCCTAGTGGTAAAGCCTCAGCAAGAATATCTGGGGACTACCCCTTCAAAGGGAAAAGTCCGAACACCAAAATTTGATAGTTTTTAAAGATAAGATAATAGAGGTAAATAACAAACTCCAATATAATAAGATAATGATAAGATTTCTCATAACAGGGATCCGATGGGTATTGAGATTTTGAACCCAAGGAACAAAAACAATTTAATTTATAAAGATATACAAGATCCTCTTTCTCTATTTCGTACACTTATTTTGGTGGTTTTTATTACATTTTTAAGAGTAAAATACACAAAAAGATTTCGGCTAGTAATGGGTTATTGTGAAATATTACTTAAATATCCAGTCCTAAAAGTTTCAAGTTTACTTGATGTGTTTTTTACAAGTTACAAATAGCAATAATTTTACGAATGAACGTACCCATTTGTATGCATCTCGTTTGTATTGAGCCATTTGTTTCTTCGTTTGTCAGTCTTATTATTTCTGTTTCCACAATTTGGGGTGGCTTTTTATCTTTCTTCACAACTTTATTTTCTCTTAGTCGCTTTGCAAGCGTTTTCTATCACACTTTTTTTTGCTATTGTAATACTGCTAGTTTTGTTGCTGACGGACGAGGTTTTTTTGTCCGTTTTCTTTTCCACCAGCTTGAATTTTTGGCTTTAAGCATGGAGTTAGCCAGCCATCAATCGGAATTTTCTTTCTTGCTTGGATATGCCCGCTTAAGCTTCCACAGATGCGTTCAGTTCAGTTGTGCTTCTGTACACGACTTTGAATGAATGAATTGCATTTATTGCTATTCAAATTACATACATGAAAAGTGGAACTTTGCATAAAGTATTTATATACTTTTACATACATTTTTTCAAGTGAATATACTAGTTATATCGTTACACAATTGTACTTCTTCAGTATTCCAGCTAAGCTGCAAAGCATGTATATATATTTATACGTGCTACCCACAAAAGGACGAGCTGATGCTGATAGAGTGTGGGAGACGAAAAACTTTGCTCTTTTCCGAGTCCTGTGTCTCTCACTTTTGATGCAATTTACATGTTCAAAAAAGTCTTGTTACTACTTTTTGACTCAGCACATCACATCAAATTCATGTATTCATTCATTGAGTATTGGTCGGTTGCACATATGTAACGTATGTATTTATATATACACATGTATATGTCCTACGTACATAATAACCAAGTTGGTGCGGTGAGGGAAAGGGTTGCGCTTCCGTTATTTTCGAATTGAATAAAAAGACGCTTTAGCAATTTTATCAGAGAAGTTGCAAAGAAGCACAGTAAAACGAAGCACCTACATATATGCTTACAGGGATGTCTATACTAATATGCTGGTGATGGTTGAAACATTCGTCTGCGTACTTAGCACATGGCACAACAGGGAAGTCAACTTTCTCAGAGTAATTTATTACAAGTCGTTTGGAACGAATTCATCTTATTCCTCTTCTATTCCAGTTGACACTCTCATTTTGGGAGTAGAGTTTTCACATTTCTCTTTCCACACAATTGATGTGATGGCATACACTGTGTAATTTTCACCCAGCAGAACAAAACAGAAGAAAATGTGTACAATACATAACCCATCAACTTCATTTTTAGTGAAAGAGAACAAGTAAGAAGTAGAGAGGGAGGGAAAAAAGAAAGCAAAAAATAAATAAGTGAGACTCTCTTAACACGACACTTCTTCTTTTTGATGTGTGACCTGATAAGTGGAACCTTACAGCATGCTGCACAAGTAGTAATTATGATCACCATCAGTACTTACGCACGACACCGCCATTTTAAAGTTACAATGATTACGTTTTCCTTTTTTATTGTAGATATATTTTGTTTGGATGTAGAATTTATTATATAAGTTTACGTTTTTAATATGTTTTTATTGTATACAGTATCAGCAATAAAAAGGAAATGTATATACAGTGTTTAAAAAGTTGTGGCTTTGCCATTAAAATCTGCCAATTCCATATCACCACACACTTCTTCCGAGTGTAGACTTTCTTTTTAGATATACATGAACTTGTTAACCAACCGTTTCTCTGCCAGGCATTTGGTGTTGTTGGCAAAACGAAGTAATTAATGTAAAAGTGCCTGAAACCATCTACTAAGAAATGTTCAATATCAGAAGTTACGATAGAATCTGATTGGGAAAGTTTTCCCTGGAATTTTAATAGTTTATTTTTTCACCAGAAATCCAATATAAGTAAAATTTCTTGGGAATATTTATTTTACTGTTTCTCTAAAAGCTTTTTATTTTCTTAGACTGAGATAACTAGCAACAAGAGTTACAATACAAATAACCGCATAAAATAACAGGAACTCACTTTTCATATCAAAAAGTTGATTATGAGAATATTGTCGTCTTGCGTTCTCTGTAGTTATTCCTTTTCCAAAGAAAATGCTGCTGTTGTCATCTTTATCATCATCATCCAAATCGTATCACCATCATCATGGGCACTGTCGTCTACAGACATATATAATACTATGCATTTTACCACACAAAACCCTATGTAAAAGCAAAATACAATATCTTACTAGCAAAATGGTCGTGGTTGTTGGAAGGAGGAAGAACAAAGTTTTTTTTTGCTAAGTTACTTTTGTACAGAGCAGCGGAATGACTGTGTACCTCTTTCTCGTTTCTCTTTGACTTTGCTAATGAGAGTATAAAAAGTTGAGCAGTCACCACATAATTTTACTTTTACATTCTCTTTTTATTTACTACTGCCACTGCTGCTGCCATTTCTCTTAAAGTCATATTTTCATATATGCTGAGGACGTAAAACCCTCATATTATTCCTCTTTCTCCTCATGATGCACTCTTTAGCTGAAGGATGACTTCTGGTAGTTCGGGCACATAAGATTTTAATTTAAAATGAATATTCACAGCATGAACAGCGGCATGTCGTGTGCGTGTATGAGAGAGAGAGTAAAAGAAAGAGTTGCTGTAATTAGTAGCTAGTCACTTTGTTGTCAACTGTATTAGTGCTCACCATACGGAGAAGGAACTACAAAAAAAGTGTATGCAACGTCTAAAGTCTAATATTATGTAGATGTAATGTTTTAGCCTTGGTGGTAGTGGTGACTGCCTTCTTTTTCTGCTTTTCCTGTGATCATGATGACTAAACTAAAGTGAAAAGTGAAGACATGTATTTGTTCAAAAAGAAAGTCCTCACCATGTAAATATCGAGTTCTCTTTTACATGTCCTATGCCCTAAATGTGATGCCCTAATGTCAGAAGTTTTGCAAAACTTTTCCTGTTTGCAGCGTGACGCATTTCATGGCGGAGATTTAGCGGGGAATAAGTAAAACTGGTAATATGGGCAAATCAGTTCCCAATTTCTTAATGCTATAATCATAGTATAATTTCACATATACAAGCTTGAAGTGCTAAAGTAAATACAAAATTATACTACGATATCCTTCATCTTCTGGCATCACTAGTTGTAGTAAGCTACTTGCGACCTACCAGATACAGCCA
>JAQFXM010008725.1:0-10341 GCA_034693345.1 Entomobrya multifasciata | reverse complement strand
GTCCACTGGAAGCTGACAGGTCCACTGGAAGCTGACAGGTCCACTGGAAGCTGACAGGTCCACTGGAAGCTGACAGGTCCACTGGAAGCTGACAGGGCTAATAGAAGCTGACAGGGCTAATAGAAGCTGACAATATGAATGGAAGCCGCCAGTTCCGCTGGGAGCTGACGGAGTCGTTGAAAGCTGAAGGGTGACAGGTCCATTGAAGGGTGATAGGTCCGCTGAAGGGTGACAGGTCCGCTGAAAGCTGACTAGTCTCATGAAAGCTGACTGATGTAATGGAAGCTGACTGATCTCATGGAAGCTGACTGATCTCATGGAAGCTGACAGGTCCACTGGAACCTGACAGGTCCACTGGAAGCTGACAGGTCCACTGGAAGCTGACGGGTCCAGTGGAAGCGGACAGGGCTAATAGAAGCTGACAATTTGAATGGAAGCCGCCAGTTCCGCTGGGAGCTGACGGAGTCGTTGGAAGCTGATAGAACAATTCATTTGTTATAATGAATCGTTAGTGTCTTACTGTGATTTTTTAAGTCTAGGAGCAGATAAGTGTTGATTTTTTTAATTTTTCAGTTTAATTTAATTAATAAACATTTACTAATTAACTTTATTGATATTTTTTCTATTTGCTATCTATAATGGGACTTAAATAGAGTCAAAGGACACAGTTGGTTGTGTTAGTGTATTTTTAATTTAATTTACAATTAATTAGTATTGTATAATTTATTAAATAATCAGTGTTTGTTTCCTTTTTATTTAACAATTATGGACTTTTGTGGAGTTATATGACATATTTGTGTTCATTTATTTTGATATTTTTGATTATTTATATAATAATTATGTTAATTAGCATTAATTAATTTAGTTAATTAATATTTAATTGCTTTTATTTAACTATTACGGGCCGTTTGGGGAGTCAAATGACATATTTTTGTTCTTTTTTGTTGATAATTTTAATTATTTATAAAATAATTATGTTAATTAGTATTAATTAGTTGACTTGATTAGCATTTAATTGCTCTTATTTAACTGTTATGGGACGTTTGGGGAGTCATATGGCACATTGGTGTTTACTTTTTGATTTTTTAAATTAATAAATAATTAATTAACTTAATTAACTTTGACTAATTGACTTAATTATTCGTATTACTAATTTACTATCTAACGGTGGATCTTATTTAAGTCATACAATACTCGTCAATTTTTTCAGAAAAAAAAATTAATTAGTAATTAACTATCTTAATTAACTTTAATTGACTTTTTCAAACTCAATTAAGTCTTCAGTGTAAGTAAACATTACGTTACCGTTAATTAGCAGTGATTTGAATTCATTTTTTTAATGAAAATTATTTAATGAATAAATTCATATTAGGTGTCTATGCGTATGGAACACATAGAGCTTTTTCAAAATCTGGCTTCTAGGTCCCAACATACGTAATCAGCATACAAAATACATACATAATACATACACGTACTAATTTTCATAACATAACACCTTGTGATGAATGATATGTGTATTTAAAATTCGTTAACTAATATGTAAATCATCCATTTTTTTCAACAATAAGAACTAGCGCAAGCATAATCCATTTCAAATTGGTAGAACCCATTCAAAAACAATTATCTATTCTTATATATATCCGTGTACACATATCGTTTGTGCCGAACAAACAACCGCTAAATTTAAGCCAGAAACCAATCTAAAATTGAACCCGTGTAGTAAACAATCAATAAATAAAGACTTAATCTAATCGTATCATTGCAGAGCTGATTTCCATGGCCAGCTTTGGATTTCCACTGAAGATTTCGGTGTACATGTCACTCTCCAATAAAGTATTGGACTTGTTTCGGACATACCTGATAAATTATTTAGGAAAAAGAGAATATATAAAATATGTTTGTTAAAATAAATAATTATAGAACTTTCTCTCTTACCATTTGAGGACGCGCAAAGATCTCAATTTCAAAGTGGTCCACATGTCATCAGTATCATCTTCCTGTTTGTCATTCGCTGAATGGGTCTCCATGGATTGATCTGCATCTGCTCTAGTTGCACAAACTGCCTTTGTAAACATATATAATGTTATAACCATATCAACTTCAAACCAAGCTCCCTCCTTTGCCTTCAGTATATCGCAAATCCTGTCTTTTAAATTTGCAAGCTCATATTTTTCTGCTGCTTGTAATAACTCCAAGGCGATTTTGCTACTCTGATGTATTGCCGTGGTGTCCATGTGGTACAAGTAAGCAAGCAAAGCCCTCACTCCACTTTCACTCATTCCCTCCATCTCTATTTTGTTTTCAGTTGCCTCCTTCATGCCACTTTCGAACATTGTTCGAAATACTCTACTTTTAGTAGCTAGAATTGAACGGTGACATTTTATGGCTGTTTTATTGGATTCAACTCCCCCCACAACAATCTCTGTATCCCAGCAAATTGCATCGTCCAACATTCTTTTGAGAAATTTATCATTCGACTGAGGAAGTTCGTTGAATGCGTCAAGTATACTTAATGCAGTGCTATTCAGAACTATTGATACTGAAATTCGGCAGGAAAAGTGTCCATCGTGCCGCCAAGCAAGGAGCATGTTCTGCTCAAACTTTTGATCAAGAGTCCCTTTAACATTCCCCTTTTCAAGTTTTAAACCTGTGTGAAATGTTTAAACATGAGACAAAATTTGAACATATGTTTACCATTCAGAAATATTGATTTGTCAAATACCTGTAACATTTAGGCCAACTGGAGGAAACACTCTTGTG
This sequence comes from Entomobrya multifasciata, assembly GCA_034693345.1. NCBI lineage: Eukaryota > Metazoa > Arthropoda > Collembola > Entomobryomorpha > Entomobryidae > Entomobrya > Entomobrya multifasciata. The sequence continues at coordinate 7,581 of JAQFXM010008725.1, read as the reverse complement.
GAATTCTCGTCACAGCTCAGTTTATCTATAGAGATATTTACGCTCACATTCTCCCCGGTAAAAATTTTCTCCACAAGGGCCAGTAAATTGCGTTCCTTGTCATTTTTGTGGTGTATCCATATGGTTCCATGAGGAAGTAGTTCAGCTCGTCTAGCCAAGCCGTTTTCGCTAGTTGGAATTGGTAGGGAAATTGTAGCCCTTACTTGCCAGTCCCTAGTTTTAATCAAATGTACAAACAAATTGATAAATTCGTAAAGATTTCGACATGATTAGAAGAAAATCATACAAAAATTTATGATTACAGTGTATCTCTCTTGTCTTTAAATTCACTTAAGTCTTCAATTATCGACGACGTCAACTGATAAGTATACATTTCTGCCTCTGCCCCATCATCTGTTTTTGGCACTTTGATTTCAGTCTCCACAAAGTTCGAATTTCTTGCCATCAGCCCATTAGCGGTAATTGTTGGCGTAGCAAATGCAGCTTCAATACGATGTAAAATGAAGAATTCCATGCTAACTCTTTCTAAGATAAATTTTTAATTGTGAAACTAAAAAGAAACTTTTGGCTAAACTTGAACAACAGTGATGAAATGAATCAACCTGTGTATTATATTTCTTGTGCTATTGTCACAGTGTTTGTGTGTGTAAAACCACACTCAATACCGATCGAAACATTTCACATAAATAGGAACGGGAACTTTTCCCCTCACAGACCTAGAGGAAAAATGCGTAGTCACCTGTTCTTTCTCTTATTACACACTTTAAAGGGGGCCTAAAGTTTTGCGGGAAGCCTTTGTGCATTCATATGGTTGCAATGTTTGGAGCATTGTATTATGCCATATTAGTATATACTAGTGTCACATCCACTTTGTTACTGGATCTGTTTGTCAGTGAAATGATGTTCAGTTCAATGCAAGCATATTGAAATCCCATAAAACAACTTCAGTAAAGCTTGCTGCCTTTGTAATTCCTAAAATTCCGGCTGATTGGGAAGGTGGATACTTTTGGATGTGGAAAATGCATGTTCTCGAGCTTGTATCAATGTATTTACAGTTACATGTACGTGCATCCACAAATGCTTGTCCCCACATTTATGTTATACAGTAAAGTGATTCATGTACATTTTGTGAAAAACTGCCGTTAAAAGTTGGAACTGCCGGATTTATGGAAAAATGAAAAATAAATTCATAAAGAAAAGGGTTTTTAATTTAAAAAACAATTTTTCTTTTGGAAATTGACTCAGCATTTCAGAAACTGACGTTTGATTTTACTTTGGCCAAAAAATACCTAATAGGTTTTAAAAAATAAAGCTAAGAACAAGTATACCAATTCAAACAAAGTATTTTGAGTGTAAACGATCAACATTTAGACATATACATACATCAAAAATAAATGAGAGTGGTCTATACTGCTGCGTTGAAAAGATTTATTTCATAAAGCAACATGCAAACAGGATTAGCTTAGGGAACAAAAATGATACGGATTCGGAATTAAAATTCGTTTTTATGGGTTTCTGTAGATTAACAATTAAAGTACTCATAGTAATTACTCATTCTTTAGGAATTTGACATTATATTGGCTTAGAAGTTAAACCTGAATTCAGTGAAGCTTTCACTGTATTGATTTTCCCGTTCATGTACAATAAAAGTTGTTTTCTTAATAATATCATAAATGAAAAATACTTATGTATTTAGTCGTTCTATGTAGTTAAGCACGTAAGTCATTTAATACTCATTAGTATCTAAGGCTAATGTCCTAGTACAATACAGTGCAAAGCACACAAAGCACTGTGTTTCTTATATGGCATTTATCACATTGAGCTAGTTTCCCTTTACAGAACGGAATGTAGACTGAGTATAAGAAAGGAAACTAATAGTTTTAATGACTTTGGTACAAATTTGTGATTTAATACGATAACTGCTGTGTGGTGATAGTAAAAGTTGACTGATGTAATACAAATCTAAAAACTTGCATTGCTAAATATCATTTATTGAAATGTAACATAATATGCGATTATGAACATGTAAAAATATGCTAAAAATCGCACCACAAATATTTTAGGAGTTGAATAATAAATCTTTAAAAAATTGGTATATTTTGTTGTAGTTATTTTTTATTCAAATGAAACTTTCAAAATTCAACCAGTTTGTATAGTTATTCTCTCCACATTTAAAAAAATATCAATAAATATATACACTTTATTGACGTAAATCGAATTTACATATCGAACATATCTTGAAACAGAAGACTACATTGCTTTGCTTTAAATTTAGACAAATTAATTAGTTTTCTGGACATCCAGATTCAAATAAATATTTTTAGATTTTTAAGTAATACGACCACAAAATTTGAAAATCGAACACTTGTAAATTCAATTAAATCCATCTAAAAATACTAAATGGAACTAGCGAGTTGCATGTCTTTAAAATAATTTAATTATAAACCGAGGGATTTTGAACTTTATTGGTAAACTTCCACCATTGCCTTGAAAATATTTTGGGTGGATTTTTGGGTCATTTTGTTCTTTTAAACTTTATTCCCAATTTGATTCTACCTGTAATATTTTAATTGTCAAAATGGATATCAAATATCTAATACTAATTGAATTCCAAGAAACAACTTTCTTTCTTGATCTGGAAGCATGTAAAAGAAATAAAACTTTTAGTTACATTTGGCTACATAAACAAATTCCTGTTCGGTAGAAACTCATTTTAAACCATTTAGAAATATTAACTAATATTTTATAAAATTATTTAAATAATTAAGGCTAACTAATTTGTTCGGAAAATATTTATTTTCAAGTTTCACTTGGATAGATGTCAATTAATACTATTTTTTGTAATTTCGAGCTATTTGTGAAATTTAAACTGTTTTGTACCAATATGTATTTGATTAGTTCTACCTCATCATCAGTATTGCAAGAGCTGGAAATCGGAGCATCAAAAAAACACCAACACCTTTGAAATCAACACTTATTTATAGTAACAAACCGCAGCTTTACATTTCTTTACAGCCGTAAATTGAGTAAATGTAACAAGACATGTCCAGACTTGAAGAATAGACCAGGATCAAGTATTATGTCTGTGTTACGTAATGACCCTTTATCGAATTACGAAATACAGATTTTCTGCCCGTAAGCCAACATGTAAACTCTGACTCCTTCTGTGCCCAGGGGGTTGAGTTTCGTGAAAGTGAAATATGTAATTGTGTAGTTCAAGCTGGAAGTCACCTCCTCTTATCCAGGTGGCGCGAGCGGTTTGATTGTGAGTCTTGTGAGTCTTTAAGACCAAGAGTTCGGGGAGGCGGTCGGTATACATGTGATTGCGTCCTGGCCATTTGCAGCAATAAAAATCGTACATACTTTGTACGATTTGATGTCACTTTCCCAAATATTTTGGTTTTTATAGATTTAGTCAAGATTTAAAAACAGAATACTAAGCAAATTATATTTAGATATCGTTACTAAATTCCACATTCCATTCTTAAAATATATTTTTAGTACCATTCAATTAATTTAGTAGTAACATGTTTGTTAAACCAAAGATATAAACCATATGTAAGTATTTGAAACACATCCCTAAGAACAAACTAAACACGGAGGAGTATCCAATTTCGTCGACAAACTTTTAATGTTGCTGTGATAACATGTTCTGTAGGGAGTTTTGGATTGCTTTTCCAAAACGAAATCATTCAAGGAATATTTTGAATATCGTTAAGGATAACTGATATGTATCGCAATCGCATCTACTAATCGAATTCCAAAGACCAATTCATTCACACCTGATTTGGAGTAACGTAAAATTATTATAACGTTCTAATGCATTGGGAGAGATTCAGAAGTTCCTCTGGGGTAAACTTATTTAAAACCTTAAAAAATGCATTACTTGAATTATTTTTAAATAATTGGCTACATAATTTATTTCTTGTTCTGAAGGCTAAATATTTCGTTACCTAATTGATTTTACTTTTTAAAAATGTTTAAGGTAAAAGACATTCATCATGTTGTCTCAGTTTAAAAAAATTAACCTGTTTGTAAAATTTAAGATTTTTTCAAAGTAGTCATGCCCAATTTCACATCAGCCGTTCTGCAAACATTAGAAATCGGAAAAATCACGAAGCACCTTTGATTCTTACATAAAATAAGACATTTGAAACCGTAGCTTTACATTAAACTGCAGTAATAATAAGGGTAAAAATAATAAACTATTCTATGGAGTTGAGCAATTTCAAGCACATTTGAAGTTGTAAACTAACCAGAAACAGTTTTGTTTTATGCATTAGTACGAATATACTTTAACGATCTGTCATCGTCCAAGAATTAATACTGTTTGTGAGCTGAAATCGGAACGTGAACAAAACAATATTCTTTGCACATGCCAGGTTCCCGTGGCCATTTAAGAATTGATGATTCATGATCTGCAAATAAACAAATTAAAAATACATATATTAGTTGGCATACAACATAAATGCATAGTTGTTTAAAAAAGCAAATTTAATAGTTTCAATTCAAATATATACATTTTAGAGTTGATATACATACGATTTTACTTGAATAATTCTTAAATGTTTACCTTTTGCTGTAAAAGTCGAAATTTGTGGAGTGTTCCAACTTTTATTTTAATATTTGTTTTGGACATGGTAAGAATTTCTCTGATTTATTTGAGAATACAACTTAAGGTTTATTGCTACATGTACTATGTACAAATTTGATGAACTACGAAAAATGACCACTCACTTCGAAGTCAAGCAAGGATTTAACACATTTATTTTATAATAAAATTTCCCTCATGATATGACAAGAATAATATATAATGAGTTTAGTAATTATGCGTAGGTGCGCACAAAAGTAATTAAATACTCATTAGTAGACTTGTCTAATTAGTGGATTACAATGCAACATACAGACTTTCTTTGAGCCATTATCATAATGAGGTTACTTCCCATTACAGAATGAAATTTGGACGGAAATTGTGAACGGAACTTTTTCTAATGATCTTTTAATGACTTGGGTTCATATTTTAATTTAGAGATAACTGGTGATTGTACAATAATTGAACCGTACAATTTTCCGTATTCAAATTATTGACAAAATTCTTCCGTTGATAAATGTCACCCATTTAAATATAATGTAATAAATATTATATTGTAATATTTCGTAATGAGCACACGAAACAATCTCATTTTTTGAAATTGATATTTTTGATATATCAACTGCAAAATTATTTAGCCAAAGCACTGAAAGATTTTTTTATTTCAGGTGTGTTTAAATCACTTTTTTATTCAAATCTGACTACGAAAATTGTTTTTAACCAATTTTTATTAATTTTCCCGAACATTTAAAATAATGACAACATTTATTTTACCCATTTAGATTTTTACTTAAAATGTCATTTTAACAAAATAGGTGGTTTAACACTCCCCGGATGCTCCTTTCTCCTATGCCTATAAAAACTGACAGTCACCCCGAACCTCATTCCACACTCCTGACATCTACAGGGCTTATGACTTTTCACACTTTTATCTTTTCTAAAAGGACAGCTCTCCTTCAAATGCCTATTTAAGCCACCATTTTTACTAAAAGTCGCTCCGCACTTTTCACACTTCTTATCATCTCGAACTGGAGGGCACATCACTTCCTTCAACTTTTCCACACTAATTTCACTTTGAAGTTGCTCCAGTTTCCGGGAGAGGATTGGCTTGTGTTTTGAAATCAAGTGACTTCTCAAACTTGCAAAAACCTTGAATAGCTTTCCACAATTTTGACAAGTGTATCCCTTGAAGGAGCCTGAACCCTTGACCTTAACTTTTGAGGCGACACCTTCACAGTTTAATAAATGATTACAGTAGTCTTTAAATTGGGGGAGGGATAGGTCTGGCGACTTGCTACATTTAAAGACGAGATCCAAGTGAAATATGTAATTGTGTAGTTCAAGCTGGAAGTCACCTCCTCTAATCCAGGTTGTCCGAGTGGTACAGTTGGGGCACTTGACCTGATTTGATTTTCCCGCGTTCTTTAGGCCAAGAGTGCGGGGGAGGCGATGGGTGTACATGTGGTTACGTCTTTGCCATTTGCAGGTGAACTTAGCTCCACAGGTTTGGCAGGGCTCTGTGGACAAGGTTGTGTTGTTGGTGCGGTTCATACGCTTGTCGTTTTTGGGGGACGCCCCCGAATTGCGAGTTAGGTTAGGAGGATGAACTCGAGGTCGGCCCCTTTTACGTTTCTTGTTTAATCTGTTGGGTGAATGGTCCTCTTGAGTGAGAACTGGAGGGAATTCGTGCAAATCTTCGTCTGCGTTGGTCACCTCCGCTCCCGCTTCCGGTTGGAGTGGTGATGGTGGAGGCGATTCCGACTCTTGCCAGCTGTCGTCCAATGCTGCCCTCACGTGTTCAAATGGCTCAATGGACTCTTCGTGAAACGTATCGTTTACGGTTGAAGGAGGAGGTGGCTTTATAATGGCAGAGGTTACTGGTTCTTCTTCGAAGAACCCCATTTCAAATGAAAAGGGCGGCGGCTCTGGTGAAAATTCCTCACTCTCCAATAAGTTGTCATTGTCATCCGCCAGGGGATCGTTCTCCAGTTCCGGTGGTGGTTGTGGTGATGGAGGTGTTGGTGGTTCAATGTCTAAGAGAGGGGGCGAGTGTACTGGCCCCTCCTCCCCTTTTACCGATTGTTCAGCTGCTTGAGAAACAGGTACATGGACAGGTACAGCTTTTGGAACAATCTTCAGTTTTTCAAGTGGAACAACTGGATGTCTTTTGCTTCCCAATTTACTCTTGCCTAAAAATTAATAATTAAAATATTTTCAATAGGCAAATTTTAAATTAGTAAGTTTACTTGTTAAATTAGTTTACTTACATTTTTGATAAATGTGTTTTCTGTACAGTTTGAGTGCTTGTTCATTCCAGCTGTCATTTCGCCCCTTTTCCCCTTGTCCATTTAACTTGTCAGAGAATTTCTCAAGATAGTACTCAATATTTAATTGGATCTCTTGTAACTTTATACACAATTGGGATAACTTATTGGCTACATTAGAGCACTCGTGACAAACGACAACTTGGTCTCCTCCGCCCCCGCAATTTTCATTGTCGTCTTTGTCCCCTCCTCCAGTATTAATGTAGTGTAAAACGGATTGTAATGAAATGGTTTTAAAACTGGACGAGTCATTTGATAATGATTTTTGGAAGCACAAAAAACAAAGTTTGGCCACATCTTCCATTCTAAAAAACTAATATGTAGTTGGGTAACTAACTGTTAATTTAATTAATTTGACATCCTGTTTTGGTGGTTGTCTTGAAATAAAAAGGTTGGTTGAGAATGTGAGCAAACAGAGCGATCCATGCCGCTCGGTCGGAAAAAGAAATATATTTTGTGGTGTGTAAACAGAATCAGCTGAGTGAGCAGAGGAAAACAAACAAGGAAGCAGAGAGCATTATAGTAGCAAGTTTGGCTTGTATGAATGAAAAACTAGAGCATTGCAATGCTATAAAAAGTATCAATGTGATTAAGTCGATGAAACAAAGCTGTCACAAATGCACATGCTGTACATTCTGAAACATCATAAGCAAAGCATAGCTCATG
>JAQFXM010008724.1:0-10342 GCA_034693345.1 Entomobrya multifasciata | reverse complement strand
CAGTACGCCCACAAGCTCGCCTTCCTCACTGGAATGGCCTATTCTGGACACGCCAACCAAAAGCTCAGCAAACTACTTCATTTCTTGTAACTTAAAATCAGCCTGAAAACTTGTCATTGTGTTCCTTCAAACATTATTGTTCCTTCAATAAAAATTGTCTTGTCTTTGTTCCTCATGAAAACCAATCAATCTTGATGTTCTTTATTTACTCTGGCAACACAGTCATTTGAAATTCTTTATCATCATTCTCTCATCATGTTTCCATGCAAAAAGATGCTTCGTAATTGTTCTTTATTCAGTTAGGAATACTTCGTATTTCATTTGCCTTATTACATATTTATTATCTATACTTCGAGCCGTGCATCTTATGAAGCGACAAGTGAAAATTAGTAAAGCGTATCAGTTAATCTACTACCTTTGAAATAGAAATGAAAACATTCAGATGACAATGTATGGAAAATAGAATGGTTGAATGTTACGAGTGAGTATGAAAAGTTGCAAATACATGAACTGACTCAATGGAAAATTACGCTACAAATTCTATTTAAATGATTCTGTTTTCTATTTATCAATGAAAACTTCTTTGGATAAGAAAGAAGGGAAAAGTTGTACTATAATGAACACAATAGAATCTTTAATAATTGTTCGCTTTCAATATGGCAAAGCTCCTTATCTTGGAGATTTTTCGAATTTGAGTATTCTAAAATCAGTAAAAAAGTCAAAATTTTAGTCATTGTTGTTGTTCATCGTATTTATTTATTTAATTAATTATGCTTTCATGTACACGTTTAAATTTCTCACACTTCGTTTCACACGGTTCATTTTTACTAAATTGTCGGTGAAATTGGAACCTATATTATTTTGTTTCTAAAGTATTTAGCCTAAATTGTTGCTACATGCATTTTAATCATTATAAAAGTTAATAGTTAGCAGTGCTATGCTATGCTATTCTATATTTACTAATTTTATGATAGTTAAGCATTGATTTCATTCTGAAAAAAAACCTTCATCGGTTGACAAAGTTTGTAGAAAAATGATTAAGTGCATGTTGTGATTTTAGTTGATTCCTGTAAAAATTTATGCGCAAAAAAAAGAAAATAATAAAATGAATAAAAAACAGACACAAAATGCAATTAATTGTTTTGCTGATGATTATATAATTTTTTTATATTAATTGGTATATAGTGTGTATCATAATTACAAAACAAAATTTATTGATAAATTGCAGTGTTCATCAAGGAAACTAAATGCTAAAAAATTTAATGTATTATAACAAAACAATAATAAGTTATAAATTAAACATGTGAACTGAAAATAATTAATCTTCACTACCGTTTTCTTCACTGAACATTATTATCATTATTATTATTTAACCATTAAATTTTTGTTGAGGTAGACATGTTGTGATGCTTTGACCCAAAAAGAAAAAAAATTGCAGTCTTTGCCAGTCTTCAAAAACATAAGATCATCTTTCTAAAAAATAAACTAAAATATATAGTTTTACATAATAAACTAAACACTAATTTAAATCATAAACTCTAAAACAAATAACTAAACTAAATAATATTTTAAGGTTATCAAATTCATAACCATGCGTTCATTAAACACACTTAATGTATATTTAATGAAAGCAATTTGTAATGATTACCATGAAATAAATAAGAAACCTGGATTTTCTTTACAAAATAAACGATTATACACTTAAAATTTAAATTTATCTTAGAAAAAAACTAAAATATGGCATCTAGGAATATTAAGGAAATAAATTTAAATTTAAATATATTGGAATAATAAAGATGACGATAAGCTTTGTGCTTTGATTGTATATCCATTGGTATTATATTTTTTCAATTCCCATCTTTTGCCACTTCGCTCTAATTTTAATTTTGGCAAGTTACATTTTTTACAATGACAAATTGTGCAAATATCTACTCCATTTGAATTGCATAAGAATATATATTGCATTTCACCGGGGTGAGGAATTGGAAAGTCTGCGTCAGTGGGAATTTTTTTAATTTTTAAGGTGTTTGTAAATGGTCACCGCCTAAAATATAACCAATTAGTTAATTAATGCAAGTGACTGATTTTTTTTGCTAACACCGAAATATTGTTTTACCTTTGGATCTTTTGCACAATCTCAACATTCATCATATTGCTTACTAAAATTAACTCTAACAGTTTTAAACTATTTTAATTTTTTTAAACATTTTATTTTTCTGCTTTCCTGCGAAACAAAGTATTTGTAAGAGAACAAAAAAGGACTTGAAAATTATTTTTGATTTTTCTTGATTGCATCTGATTTTTCACCCCCGTGTTTTACTCAAACAAGCTATTTACATAATACAAAGTTGTGATTTAATTAATATTAACTGGATTTACAAATTACAATTTACATACCACATCATATAAGATATTTTTTACATCAGCATCCATACATAAATATATTACTATTTTGGAGAATGGAAATATTTTAAAGAATTCGTCTGTAACTTTTTGTCATCTTTGGAATTAAATTAAATTTAGGCTTTTAGTAACTTAAATAGTATTACAACTGTATATATTTAAACTTGTATGCTCATCCATAGTTTTTATTCATAGTATCATAGTTGGTAAATTGAATTTTTTGCTTTATGTACATACACGGTAAAGCTCGAACAAATTTTGTTTTTAGCAATCCCGTTAAAAAATATATCGGGATGTACACAAAACAGGCTTAGTATAATTTTTTTTACTGTATATGTGAATTTGTATAATATGTAATCAAATAACTACGTATGTGAGTAGGTATATTATGCCATATATAAATTAAAGGTATGTATATTGTATATTTTTTAGATATATTTTTTTCAGTATGATAGGTGTTTCTAAATCTTTGTTGTTCGTTTCCGACCGAAGATGAAAAAGTTAAACTAATTTTTTTAGATAAATATAAATATACTTTGACAAAATACTTTTTTATTTTTTATAGCCTGCGTTATTTCTTGAGCCAATACGTTTTCCATTCACTTTCAATGATAAAGACAAGAGTTTTCTTTGAATAAAAATTATGATAGATTTGTAAAATGAAGAAAAATAGCGTTTATATATTTTTTCGTGATTTGTCATAAACAAGAAAGTGGAAAGGGATAACAGAAGAAGATCAAGTAAATATTGTTTTCTGCTACAAAAATAGTGGGGCTTACTAGTAAAAATATTTAATTAAACGTAATGTTTACATACGGCAAAAAACTAGATCCAAAATCAGTCATTTAAGGCTTTCTCTTTTTTTTTCAGCATTCATTTAAATACATAAACTCGACAAACGTTCGTATTTTTCGTACGACTGTCACTATCTGCCTTAAAGAGAAAAAAAAGAGTTTGAAGAAAAGATGCTGTATAAAATTGTGTAAACGTAAAGTTAACTTACTAACTGGTGGACTAATTCTTTGAATTGCACAAAAATTTCTACAATGTACAACAGATTCAAAAAATGATAAATGAAATGCTACTTTTATCAAAATATTCGAAGGATCTTGCTTTTTTCCTGTAATCTTTTATCAGAGTTTTTGAACTGTTTCTTTTTTTCAAAATATATAATAAATATCCAATATGTATATTACCCCTTTTTCTCAACTTGATCAAAATATATTTTTATTTCTTTGTATCAGGTTAAATTCTTTTCTTTATGAAATTCCAAATATGCGAATCACACTTAATTTTTTTTTAAACAGTTCAATCATTTTATTTCAAGACGTCAAGTGAAAATGGCAGGAAACGTGGTTTTACTAATTTCTTTTACCATTGCAGACCACTAAATCATTTTCTAAATATTATTTACGATTTGAGATTACTTGTAATATAATTATGAATTACACTGTGAATAATATATATTCGTACTTTGATACAGTAGAATGCTCCTTGTGTACACATTTGTAATGGTAAAATAATTATGCAGCTCTTTTTTCTTTCCTTTTTCTCTAACTTGAATTTATACAATTAGTAAATATACACTTTGCTAAATTCGCATATTATATCAAAAGAAAATACTTGTATTTTTAGGGCATTTGTACTAACTTCCTGAATCTAATTTAAACTAAATACCTGTATATATCCAAAAAAAAGTAATCTATGTATGTAAGCATGTATGTATGGTATGTTGACTTCCATCTAAATCTAAATCTAAATGCCACACACTACACAAATTTACGAGGATAAGTCTTGATAAAGGTGAACACAATAAGTTTACGAAAATTGAACATTTTTTACGGGGTAAAAATCGGGGGAAAGTTTAACAAGTATTTTGACTACTACCCTAACTATATCTACTATATTAACAGTTTTTCCCTGAGTTCCCCATCAAACTTGTGATTCTTTTTTGCCTAAGTTGCAAATTTTCATTTCAACTTTCGCTACTACTAGCAATAAATATAGCTAAACTATACGAATAGATTTCACTAAAGTCTACTATGTGTAATGTACGTATAACCTTGCTATATTTGACACTGACAACTATTAACTTTTACATTTTTATTACGTATTTTGTATCTGTCCGCCTACTACACTACTATCTTTACCATTCATCATACACATTTAACAAGTGTGAACACATTTATGGTGGCCCCAGTCAATAAATTTGCACTACCAAAAAAAACGAAACACGTAAAAAATATACTTAAATGTTAAATATTTTCTACATGTTCATTAATTATATGTACGTATATTTATTTTTTATGTCTAGTTATAAATCTACCGCTACTTCCTTGGATCCTTTTATTTCATCAGACAGTTATATTTTTTTTTCAGTCATGCTCACAGCAATTTTTAAATATTGGGATCATGCTGCTCATTTGTGGTCTTCCTTTTTTAAATATACCTACGATATAATATGTAACCCTACAAAATATTTTTTTCCTTATATCTGGTATATTATGACATAGCCATCCATAATAAAAATCCTTTTTTTAACTTTCTTTGTACGGAATAACATTATTTTCATTATAAACTCAGTCCTTTCAGTTGCAAGTGTTTCTTGGAAGAAAAAGAAAAAATCTTCTTTTTCTATTTAAACTTTGTATGCATAAATATTTTTTTTGTAGCTGGTAATATGAAAAAATCTTTTTTTCTACTCATATATGAGACCCTTAAATTTTTTTATGGATTTGAACACTTAATTTGCAATCAGACATTTTTGAAATTGAACACAAAAATATATTATGCGATTTTTGTAGTAGTAGTTCTCTTTGTATAGCAGTTATCGCGATCGGCGGAAACAGTCGTTAGATGAATGAATGTGATTTTTTTCTACTTGTGCTATTTATATTTGTCGTTTCTTTTTTGGTAATATTAAATGGGAATAAGTGGAGAAATGTAATGTGTTTTTATTTTCCAAAAAACGAGGAGAAGTCATTGATTGGTCACCTGGAGGAATAGGATTCCGCGGAACTAGTAGATTGACAGAGATTATGGCGGCTGTAATGATCAACCTCTTCCTCCTCGTTTTTCAACAAACCCTATTCACTTGAGAAATGTTTGTTTGTCAAGTGCGTCCCGTCATTATGCATAATGTGATTTGAGTCTTCCTTATCGTCATTCATAACTGGAGGACTGTTCAGTCTCTGCTTAACTACTACATTGTCCAAACCCGATTCAGAGTCCAGTTTCTCACAGTCTGTTTCACTGCCATTACCGCTGAATGAGCCAGTTCCATTGCCGTTGCCTGGGAGTTCAGATGATTGTTCTTCGGGACTGTAGCCAGCACCCTCACCTGAGTTTATGTTCAGTTGGTAAGGTGACATGGGAAAGTTGCCTTTTCTGTACGGACGGTTAGTTGTGATGCCAAGCTTCTTCACTTTGTCGTAAAGGGTACGTGAAGGAACACTGAACTTGCGGGCAGCTTGAAGGGCACTCATTCCTTGTCTCACCGCTTCAATTGCAGACATGATGTCGTTCCGGGTGTACTGCTTGTATCGTTTCCATTCAGGTTTTTGGACTACAAAAACAAAATTCACACAAATTTATTAACTATATCATTCTTTTTTGCAATGGTAAAATAAGTTGACAAACATTGAAATTTTTTGCATGTATAAAAAAGTTATATCATTGCTTACCGTTACCGTGTTTATCTTCCGGGTCATTATTGTAAGGAGAATTGTCATCATGGCCTTTATCACTTTCCACACTGGGAATCGAGTCGTCCATGTACTGCTCTGGGGACTCTCCACACTTGTGCAAAAAAATCATGCAAAAAATATAACATGATATAATATGCGAAAAACTTAAGCTTTCTCCTTTTGTAACTGAAATGTTGGATGAAAGGTGAAAGGAAACTTACCTTTGCGGTATGATCAATTGGTCTGTTTGAGTTATTGCTGATGAGGGCATAGTTCAATGATTTCTGGTGGAGGAGGTTTACCACGTAAATCTAGCCTTGCGTAGTTGAGAAAAGATACAGTTCCGGTAGCATGGCAGTGGCTTTACCTGTGAAACCGGACAATATTTTGAACATGGCATACGAAGCGTGTAAGTTGAGAATGTCAACAAATTACTTTTCAAAGACGATGCAGATCTCTGGCAAAGTAAAGTAGAGTGACGCCTCTAATGATTGCTGCTATTCATGGTGACTTAGGCATTGTTAAGGCTTTGGTAGGAGCAGGAAAGAAAGTGGAAGAAAAAGAAAGAGAGAAGTCGAACTGCTGCTGCATAATATGCATATACTTAAAATACTTACGTTAAATATATCACTTAAAGTACGTAAAAATAAACGACATTCAAAAAGAAATAGTTTGATGAACGATGGCATAATTAATGTATTTTTATTATTAGTCTTGTAAAACATAATTAATACTGCAACAAATCCCACCGATTTACGATATTCGATGGCAAAGTTAGGAGATTTTTATATCGACTTAAATATGTTGTAGTTGGCTGATACCAGAACTGTTAAAATTGCTATGCATTTGACATACTCGTAATGCTTCATCTGTGATTTTCATATCTCTCTTAACAATATCCGCTCCTTCAATGAAAGTCAACGCCATGCCTGACAAATTATGCCAGTCAATATGACAATGGAAAGTCCATAAGCCAGGATTGTCAGCTATAAATCTTATTACAGCCCAAGATTGCTCTTGAACTAGAACGGTGTCTCGCTTAACCCCATTCAATGTCAAATTATGCTTGCTTGGATCAAAATCCCCTTCATACCAACCTCCCATTCCAAGGATCCAAAAATGATGACCTGTCAGTATATTTAAAATAAACATTGCTTTAAAATCCGTCTAATTTAGGCTTTGATACGCAGTATTTTTTTGATTTACCGTGTAAATGGAAAGGATGAGGACCAAAAAATGGGTTGTTTATTACAACTTGAACCACACTTCCATAGTGGATTTCCAAAGGAAAACTATTCGCTGGAAGGGGCTCCCCATCAATCAATTTCATCAACAAAGGTTTGTCTTTTGGAAGGAAGAAGGGTGTACGATTAAATGATCCTCTTCGAATATCATCAGAATCCTCATAAAAATCAACATTCACCATAAATTCCTCATCTACGTGATCAGGTGCTGGGATTCCATCAAAAGGTCGGAGATCCATTTCATCCAGAAATACCCGCTCCCTTGGGTCGTCTAAAGGGGGCACAATGTCAGTACAAGTAAATCTCTCTGAAGTTATATGAACTTGTTTTTGATTGCTGTGTTTAAGATCTTCATCGGTGCACTCTAACACGGCAGTAAGGTCACCCATTAAAGCTTCCGGAAATTGGTTTATATTAACCCTTTCAATCAGCATGAAAGACTCTTTCCTCATGTTTGCCCGCATCAAAAATCTCTCATTATCCCTTGAAGAATTATTACATTTCACAAGAAAAGAATATCGTTGACCTGCAGCAATGGTTGCAATATCTGCAGTGACCGGAGTTTCTGCATCCATTCCATCGGTTTCAATCGCTTGAAAGGAGTGACTATCGATTGAGATATTAAACATAGATAAAGCAGCAGCGTTGATTACGCGAAGACGATAAGTTTTCTCTCTTTGAATCCGTATCACAGGTCGCATTTGCAAGTTATTATTGCAAGATTTATTTTGCACTTTGGCAAAGTTGCAGGGATAGCGACCCATACCATTGATTAAACCGGAATCGGGGTAAGGTGGAACACCCCGACTTGGAGGTGACAGGTGCCATACTTCATTCTCGTGAGCAGTTCGGTGATACCAATCGCTGAGAGTAAGGGTTATCTCGCCGTCATAGCTGTACCTTTCAGGCTTGCCATGAACTATCAAGGCCCCATACATGCCCTCAGTATACTGACTATTTACGTGGGAGTGATACCTGCAAAAATACAGCAAAAAAATGTTTTGAAACGTACGTAAATTTTAGAAAGCGTATTTAAGGAAAGTCAATCGAGATTTTTTTTTACCAAAAAGTTCCTGGCTGAGTAACATTGAATCGGTAAATCTGTGATCTTCCCTGTGGAAGCGGGCACTGACTTATCATGCTTGTTCCATCCTCAAACAATGAACCCTTTTGATTTATACCGTGCCAATGTACTGTCGTATTTTGGCCATCCTGAATTCCATTAATCACCGCGATTTCTAATGTGTCACCAACTTCGGCTTCCAATGTTGGTCCAGGAAGTTGTCCATTGAATCCTAAGATTCTGTCTTTGTGAATACCATCGGGGGAACCTGAGAAATAAGATACTTCAAGAGTATAATACACCACTTTGGCTTCAAGACAGCTTAGCTGTGCACTTAGCGCAAGTGCAACAGTGGAGATAAGGGAAAGATATTTTCGTGGAGAATGCATGATTTTTTTTGCAAAACTTCCGTTTTCATTTGTAACGTCAGTGTTTAGTTTTCCCCTATCATGGGAAATTTAATACACATTGATGGAGAAGTTGGGAAATGTGTGTTCGACGAGGGAAAGTTTGCCTTTATATAGGACATGGCAAGTAGGGATTGTTGTGAAATAGCAGATAAAATCCCGCATCACTGGTCACTACCTATAGCCACTGTACTCAAATGATGTAATTGTGATGTCAACTTCTTTAATTTTCAAGTGGAGGTTATTCTGATGTCACTTACTTTGTGATTTCAATAGATTGCTGTCGGGAATGAGTTATAAAATAAGTACTTTGTAAGTTTCATTGTAATATTGAAGGGTGCATGGTGCTGTTAAGAATTTATCTGTCGGGCCGGGCCATTAATAAGCTTTTTCAACTGATAGAAAATTTTAACTTAAAGCATATACATATCTGTACTAACGCCCTTTTAAATATGTTAATGTTAATATGTAAACTTGGAAAGATATAAATATGTTTGAGATGAAAACACTAGACCAAAATCTTCCGTCTTGAAGAATAGTCTTTGGAGTGTAAATAGTTCACACTGCTATTATTGATTCATAATTTTATATTTTGATAGTGATCATTGACATTTTATTATATGAGCCGCTGGCCATTAGAAAGGATAGGATGAGCGGATTGTTTATCATTGGCTATTTAACATAAATACAAAATATTTATGTATGGCTATGGCTCTTCATTAATTCATCATCACAGTCTTAAGTGAAGAAGGGCTAAGATATAACAATGTGCAATGTGCAACTGGTAATCCGACATCCGACACGCCATGAAGATTAATTAATCAATAAACATTTTCATCTCGATTTATATAAAGCCAAATACTGCACATCAAGTCCATGTTCAAATGACGTCAACCAAAAAATGTTTAACAAAAGATTATTGTGTACATAATTATTCATCTTTTTTAATTTCACATAAATCGATGGGAAAACCTTGAACAAATCAGTTCTTTATCAGCATACACTCTCTGGCCGGAAAGTATGCTGCTGAGAGTTCTTATGTAAAAATTGCAGCTACAAAAGAGAACATATTTTACTAATTTGGTAACTCTTATCTTATCAATACGATTACTGTACGTATCTGTAGAACAATGAAATTAGTGTAAAACTAATGATCATGATTCATGATCATAATAATAAGTTTTTAAAATGTTGTTGCACCTGTTTTTTGGAAAAGTGACATTAATTACATGTTAATTAATTTTATACATACTCATAAGTCGGTCATAAGAAAATGGAATAAATAGCCAGGTAATTAAACTGAAGATCACCGGTTCTTGCTAGTCTATAGAAGTCTCAACTCAAGTGCAAGTTGGAATTCGTAAGTACGTGAGGTGAAATCACTATGATTGGGTTTTCAGATCCAGTATGCGTTACTCGAAATCTTTAATACTACTTGTCATTATGTTTTACCGATGCATATATAAAATAAATCCTGCTAAGATATAAACTACGCTTAGTGCTGCATTATAAAAATTGGTAAATTATAATTTTGGAATT
>JAQFXM010008723.1:0-10343 GCA_034693345.1 Entomobrya multifasciata | reverse complement strand
GTATTTATCATTCGCAGTTTCACTCATTAATATCCGGTAGATTAATGAACCCCTATCTTACCCAAACGTAGTGAACGACTGTTATGCACTAAATTCTACGCAGAATTACGCAATTACTTTAAAAAATCTTAAAGAAAATTAATTCTATTGTTAACCCAGTCTGATCTTTTAATACCAAGATACAACCTTAGTCTTTCCACTACACACATTCTATGAATGTTTATTTCAACAAATTTAATTAAATTCTAACTATGTATACATATATTATACTTATTATCAGAAAAATTGTAGTAGCATATTTATTGAATGATATCATTATTTTTTTAAACTTCTACAGTGTATGATAGTATTTTAACTGATAAAATAGATTGACTTGAAGAATAAAATAAATCGCCCACATTCAGTTCCCGGTTCATTTTCACATGGAATATTCCACTTTTCATTTGTGTCCCGTAGTTATTGATACGGGTTATTCAACCCAATAACCTAATCTGCCATACGAAACTAGACATGGCCACAATGATTGGACTAGCGCCACTATCAACCAGGGCCAATGCCGCAAAAAAAGATGTCTCAACACAAATATAAGTCTTTAACAATTTCATTCATATCACTTATAATTATTTGTTGTTTTGGATAGAACACTGCTTAAACCACATCAACATGAAATACGTTACAACATTCAACGACACCGTTTGGTGTATCATTATCATCTTGAACAATTACCTCACAATCGAACTGAAGTAATATGCTTCAATATCAACTAATCCAGACACAATTAAGTGCGAAAAGGATCAACATTTCAGTCAAATTTTAATCGCGAACTGCAACAGAAACTTTAGGATTCCGTTACACGGAAGGAGATGCAGAGCTAATATGAACACCACATGCTTTTCAGAAAACCTTGTTGTTTTATTTGTACCTAATCACTTGGATACGAATGTATCACTGCATTACAATTTTTATTTACTGATATTTCTTAGTTTAATAACCAAATAGACTCCCAACACCTTCTGCCAGGTTACATTTATGGGGATTTTGATTGGAAATTATCCTGCAAATTGGTGGCTCACCATAATTTCATTATTAATGAATTGACTGAAAAATACAATACATTCTGCAATTTCATCATAACATACATGCTATTTTATTCTACACCACACAACTGACTTGTTTCGGTGAGGGCAGTGGCTTCCTATCACTTTCTATTCCCTGTATGAATCCAAAACCTTGTGAATTGGACTTTATACTACAGGTACCTTTTTTATGGATAACAAATGAACAATTATTTCCAAATCGTTTTTGTTTACCCAACCGAACTATTTACCTATGGTATAATATCAACGTTTCCGTTGTATGGACAAGTCCGCTGGAACTTTAGTGTAATTTAGTGTAATGCTATTCTAAACTGTGTAATGTTTCAGTTCAGGCCCTGTTTGCATCAAAAAATATTCCAAGGGCTCTTTTAATCCCATATAAATCTTTACAAGGGAAATATGTAACTTTATCTAAGTGACAGCTATGCCAATACATCATTTTGTATTGACTGTAAATATACTTTATGTGGTTACCCTATTTGTATATTCCACAAACATGTCTTTGCTGGAAAATACCATTTACAATTAAATACAAGTTTCATCTGGTGAAATAAAAGGTGATTTTTTTTCTCAGTCATCACTTTGTATTGGAAGAAGATTGATAGGCAATGCTTATGTAAATATAATTTTTATAAAGCTTTTTTCGGGTGACAACCATACTTTTGATTTAGTTGGAATCCCGTTTGTTACATACTATGAAGTAATAGCTGCATTCAGTAAAATGGACGGGAGTAATTTAACTTTTGATTACATCAACTCCCTGGTCCGTTTTTAGTCCATGTTACACCTGCCTATCAACAGAAAGCTCTAGGAAATTGCAACTGTGTTTCCAGCTAGCAATACAAGTACGGACGTTGACGGTTGCAAAATTTACTCTATAAAAAACTTGGGTAAACCACTACCAAATACTTTTTAAAAAATCAAACGACTCATTTAGAAAGTCAAAAAACGAGGTATAGATTCACTCTTTCAAATGGCCTCCATCTCCAACTCAAGAGCCCATCTCATCACCTGTTGACACGGTTTCTGAAGTCATTACACTCGACTCGGAATACCTTTTACCCACCCTCCACCTATGTGAAGTCAATGAACTGTGATTCTCCTAATAACTAAGCATTACTTGGTTATTGCCGAAAGAATCCTCTCATTATCTTGACTAACAGTATTTGGTTTTGCCACAAAAAAGCTGGCTAACCAGAAAAATACTACAGTTTCCGTGTCAGAACAAAAGTCAAACTGGACTGCAGAGTTGAACTGCAGATCGTCAATGAAATCAACTTTTAGACAAATTAATAACAATTAAAGTATTACATTTGCGATACATTACACAAAGAATACATAACGATTAAACTAAATGAATTTGATAAATATCCGAAATTTCATCATTGAGTATGATAATTTTGTTAGGCATTTCTAAACTATATTAAGAACGAATTCTGTTCTTGAATATTTTTTTTAGATAATGGCAAATTTTGACTATGTTGTCTCCCTGGCATTCCACAACCTTTCAACACGATTTTAATGCACATTTTGCTTGACTTGTTTTCTTATTAAAAGAATGTTGTCTTAAGTTATAAGAACCCAAAGGATAATGAGATATAAACTCGAATTTCCCCCGAATTTACCACGCAGTAAGTGTACCTTTTTAGCACTTGCTTTGACTTAAAAAATAAAACTTTCGCTCACCACCATCATTTAATTTAAAGCTTATAAATATAAATAACAATATCCATACAGTGTCCTCTGTTGTCTTCTTCATTAAAAGTAATTGGTCGAATATAGTTGGTCCAAACAGGTCGGCCGGTATCAGGGTTTCCACATTTCTTCATGTCACTGGATGTTTTATTCATCACGAAAAATTGTAGCTGGACATATCCTCTGGCAGGAAGTTATCCAGCTAACTGAAAAATTAAAGATGAGTCAATATTATTAGGAAAAATTTCCACTGACTTATTTATCACTTCAGAGCTTGTTTGTAATGAAAACCTTAAGTTTTTACATTGGTAATTATCGTATTTTATTTATGTGACTTTGTCGACAATGTAAGTTGTTCATTCCCGGATTTTTTAAATTGTTCGCTCATTTAGAAACGTATTTCAGACCAATGTTAAAAAAGGAAAGCTATTAATATTTATCCATGCACCTATAAGGAAGTATGTCATGTTAACTATCAGTAAATGAAGAATACATTTTATTTTCATTACCCGGTTCTTCATCTGTAAAGTAGAATGACAGAAATGACTTGACTGCAATTTGATGGATGGCTGATGATAGAAATCCGTTTTATGGTGAATCAGTTTTGAAGAATTTTTCGACTTGGAACGACATTTTCTACATGTTTCTCCAAATTTCTAAAAATAAAACCAAACAAAGCAAAATATATTTATACAATTTGTTACATAAACCACACTCCACTAAAGTAAACTATATTTCTACCCTATCGTCCAGCAAATAAAAAACCTGAATTTTTTGGGGAAAATTTATTCAATACTATTTTTTGAATTTATTTTTACCCATCTTCATTTTTACGAAAAACACAGAGCCTTTGCTGTTCAAGCCTTTTAAGCTAGCTTAGATTTCCTATATTTTTTAAAAACTTTATGTAGAACGAAAGGTTACACATAAATAAAAAATGATTTTACTTATCTTATTCCAGTTAATTTTTTTTCAGAATTACTCAACGAAAGTTAACAAAACTATATTTTCTAGGATAATTTATGACACAAACTTACAAAAGCCTGGATATCAGGTGTGTTCTGGAACAAAACTTTAACAGACTTTTGCATTTTCGACAACTTACATAACTGTTGATTTATATTAGTCAAGAAAACACTCAGAATTTACCACATGGACTTTTTAATTACATATGTTTAAGTTCACAGATGGTCATTTTCTCGTCACAGATGTATCACTGTTTCTTATTCTCGAAAGGATTCTTTAAGCTACTCTGCCAACTCGACAATCCCGTTTGGTTTTTGTATTTGAAATAATACTTTACTTAACACAGATGACAAAACAAGGGATAGTTCGTACTACAAGTCACACAAAAAAAGTCTATAATTTAATTTAATCGTTTAAGGTAAATAATATTTCGAAAAGTATTTATAAACTGACGACCACAAATGTCAAATTTATGTATTATAAACAAATCTAGAAGTGTTGACGGCTCCATTTGTGAAAGAAGCAGACTAATTTCATGGATTGACTTTTAAAGTAATGCCAAAAATATAATAAAAATGTGTAGACCTGTTCACATATTCTATGTGCTTAAATAAAAAAAGAATGCAATACTTTCAGTACATCATATGATGAATGAAGCGTTGGACTTGTGAAGATGAGATTTGTGTAAAATGAAAAGAATGTATGGTGATGTTACACTGTTTCTTTTTATTGCCGTGGGGCATGATCATGACAAGCAACATTTATGGAGAAATACGGACGAAGGAGACAAAGTGAACCCAAGCTACTCACAAAAAATGCTTATGGTAGATGCATTATCAAAGTCCACACAAAACTGAATAGGCAATGCAATGTACCATGAAAACAGTGAACGCAATATTGTTGGTCATTTAAATGCTGTTGGCTCAATAGATCTCATTTATGATCTAATCAATTAGTAACAATCCTAATTTTTATGAAAACAAGTTAATACAATGAGAAAATAATTGCTTGTATTTTATTGTTTGAAAACTCAATATTCATTTATCATCACAAATTTATTTTACCATGATTCATAAAGTGCATGGAACAAGTAATTATAAAATGAATACAAAAGTCACCAACATTAACTTACAAATAATAGAAAAAAGCTGAAATTATAATACATTGTTGTGTAAAATTCATTCATAGATGTATCTCAATTGAATTTTAATTAACTTTTGCCTGTACTATGTATCTGGTATTGGTCTACATTGCCGTTCCATTTAAAAAGTCACTTTTATATGTATTATTATAATTGCTTAATAGTACCTTGTAGACTACAAAACTTTACTTGCCCAAGATTTTTAAATCGCTCTATTTGTAAAAAAAATTGTGTACCATAATCATGAGTATATCTAAGTTTTCTTGACTTATACAACTGTTGATGTTGAATTTCGAGACGTATTTGTGATACCATTTTTTAATTCTTTATCTTAAACATGAAAGGAAATTTGTTGTATACCAAAATTGTTTCCACCAACATATTTGTTTATAAATGTTAAAGTTAATACTTTACACTTACGTTAGCATATCATTATCATTAAAAATAGCATCTTCTAGAAACAAAACTATATTAACTGGACGAACACCTCTGACTCCATGCCTACAATAAATAAGTAATGTAACGAATTGCATTTATTGTCGTTTTTATTGAGAATCAGAAATCATTCTCGTCGTAATTGTGAAAGTTAAACTTGGTTAAGAAGTCCAGTTTCTTTACATTACAAACTGATCTTTATGGATAATCAGCACATTTAGAAGTCTATGCTTATTTAGTTGTTTCGTGCGTGCCTTAACAATGATAGCGTTTACAATTCACACACGCTAATTTTTAAGACTATAGAATAGAAACTAAAAAAAACAGTGGAATTTAATGGAACAAAATATTCAACACATAATTATTTTAGACGTTTTTCATGTAAGAGTACTGGCACGGCAAACAACAATGATGTTTGATAATCAAATCATAAAACTATTCTGCCTTTGTAACAATTTAATTCTGGCCTTTTGAGAAAAGACAACGTCTACTTGTACGACATTAATAACAGGCATTCGTGCTCCACAAAAAATTATATCTATTCTTACTTATGTAATCATGCCCATATAAACTATGTAAATCGTAACCAAATGTAAGATGCCGTATGTAATGGCTTGCTCATTACAAATAATTTTGTTTGCATTACTTATTTATCTAATAAATTCACTTTTTACATTAAAACTGAATTCATAGATTTGAAAACTTATCCAATACCAAACTGACCTTTAAAAAATTGCTGGTTTATACCTATACACCACAAGCATCACAACGATCGGATTTAGTAACGTAGTGCTGCACAAATACTGCGTACATCATAATTCAATAGATTTTAAGACATTAAAATGTTTAACTGATTAAAGTATTTGTAAAGTATTTTTTGCTAACTGTGTTTTTATGATAAGCAACCCTACATATGTCAATGAGATTTGACGAATGGTGAAAATATTGTTGCCTTTTAAACAGTTACGTTTGGCTATTCTGTGATAAAATTATTCCTACAGGCATTGCAGAGACAAGTTCAGAAACATATGCTGCGAAAAAGATCATCTCTGACTTTAACAAAGATGTCATAAAATAATTAAATTTAAAATACAGAAGATGTAATAAGTATAATGCTACTTACTTTTGTAAATTCTATCGATTTGGTTTTTTGGCAAAACACATTTTTTGCACAGCATGATTGGTTCTAATCGACCTTATATACCAATAAATGGCTTGCATTTACTATGGATAATTGCTTTAGCTTTGAATACTTATCCTTTTCATAGCATAACAATTCCAAATAGAACTTGTGTCATACAACAACTTAAAAGTATACTGGTTTAATTTTTCCTTTTTCTTACTACAATTTGAGTTAACTAACATTTTCTAGCAGAAATCTGAACTTTGAATGTTTTCCTATTTAATATACTAATAATCGATGTTCTACTACTGTTGTAGTTTTTTTTATTCATCATTTACAGACCTATAGTTACATGAAGTATAAAACTAGTAAGTTTTGCCTTGTACATATTATATCAGCGGTGTCTACGTCGTGAAAATACTTTTCACGTTAAAGAATTTGTAGACTTTCGCTAGAAGTTATGCGTGTACGACAAACAACAAACTTTACATATTTAATATCAAATGGAACATATATACCAAAATGAACACCTTTTTGCATTTCAAAGAATTACGTTTTTTTGTGATAACGTCATGCTTACATACGTCGCATAACTTACCTGAAGTTTAATCACTTTTGCGTCACAAAAAATCTGCTCTGGCCTTGTAAAAAAAGCATTCATAAATTAAATAGATAAATTTGTGGATTATCACCTATCACTATTGAGTTTCATCGTTTTAGTTATTCGGCACAATACATTTTGTGCTGAACATTATTGGTCTTACATGACCTTTAAACCTATTTTAAATTTTAATTAGGAAACTTTTCACATCATCTAGATATCCTATCATGTCACTAAACACAGTAGCCCATATACATTATTGCCACTGGTGTACAATACAAAATACCCCGTTCTTCTTCATATTTATAAATCAAATTATTCAAAAAACAAAACGAGGATCAGAATAAATGCTTTTACATTTATATTAACTTCTCCTACAATTTACAATATATTGCAGATTTCATGACAGTATATCAAATTGCATTATTAAGATTAAGATTAAAGGTTCTCAGAAAATTTATTTACTAATATCCAAACTATTTACAGTTTGAACAAATGAAATCAACAATTTATCATTACGTCAAATCTATACTATGTGAATTCCTAAGATACTCAGACATATTTAAAAATCGGAACGAATTATTTGTTTTGTAGTTCTATTTTTCATTTTCGTTTCATAAATACTTTTTTAATTTTTAGTTTTAGATCTCATGTAAATTTTATGCATCTTAATTTATACTACTTTAGATTTAGGCATTTTTTAAAAATTGGAATCTATATCAAGCCTTCATATTTTTACAAATATAAGCACAAATTATTTATACCATAGGCAAACAAGATATTTATCAAGAATCTAAACGTGAATCTTTGATCGCAAATCTATTAATTAACGCGGCCATTCCAACTTATTATATACCATTAACGGCTTCTTTCAGTGACCTATTTAGTTCAGACAAAGTTTCCAAAATAATACCTAAGCATTAAGTTACTCAGTCATTTAAAATATTTGGTGAATTTTTCCATATGGGTTTAGCTCATGTCTGAATTTTAAAGTAAAAATCCAGCAAAAGTTTCAAAGACCAAATTTTACAGCGTCTAAATTGAAAAAAAAACTCGAAATATTTGGTTTGGTTTATTCATGCACTAACCATTCAACTGTGAGTTCCACCCAACATAATTAGTACGATAGTAGTTTAATTAAACTTACGATGGCTAGTACTGGTACAAGACATTAGAACTTATAGGACACTAAAAAAATTAGGGGTGGCGTCAGGTAAAAATTATAACGTACAGTAAACTTCATTTAATTTTGTTGAGCAGCCCCTGAAATATGTAATAGAATTTTTTTCAAATGGAAAAACTTTTATTTTTAAATAAGTATGATTTCAAAATATGGTTTTGGAATTTCTCACCCGTCTCATGGAACACACATAAAGTTTAAAGTAATCAATAAGACTAGTAATATTTATATGAAACCAAACTTATAGATTTTCGTTTTAATAAAGCTGATGGACACAATACGAAGCGTTTTATTTCCATGTCTTGGGAAACTCTAAAATGTGTGTTGTACTATGCAAATTGTTGAAATCCATTAATTTTGATTACTCTTTCGGCTATATATCTACACCGAATTCTCTTTACAAGTTTTAAATATTCTGTTCAACAGACCAAAATTTTGAAGACTAGATAATACCACTTCTTGACGTCCTGACTTTGCAAAGTCAACTGGATAAGGCGAATGGGAAATGCAGCTTAACGTGTTTTAGAGAAAAACTTTATAAGTTTATTTTAAAAACTAGAAAATAGATGCATTCATAAATAACAAGTCGTATTACGTATTCTATAAAATATAATACGTAAGGTTGTTTTAATAGCCCAAGATCATAAAAACACATTTTATCCAGCTTGATATTCCAAGATATAAATTGCATATTACAAAACTAAATATTATAAAATACATTTTTGCATTCATGCCAATAGTAAAATATGATATTTTTCAACGAGAATATTAATTTATTGTGATGCTGACCATATAAAGAATAGTACACTGATAATACGATCTAAAAATGCATAAAACATATTTTTATTACTGACTTACACCGACTTACACAATAAAGTAATAAAAACACGAAACTGGTTTTGGATAAATTCTGAACTTTAAAGAGCACAAAACTTTTTGTTATGACTTTTGTTGCGTAACGTTAAACCATATATCGCATGCATTTATAGGTAGCTTGGAATTTACCTGTAAATTAAATGACGTCGTTTTTAAGTATTTGATTACATCTGCTAAAACCCAAACTCAATAAAGGGTTTGGATAATACCCTAGTAAAAAATAACTTTCTAATAATATGCCGTCAAAATTCGTGAATAGAACGACTCCCTAGACAATACTTCTTACTATTTTTTTAACTTGGGTGAATACCACAAGATCATAAGTTTAATGCTTAATCTGATCAACTGCTTTTATGTAATCAACAATGATGATAGAAACAGGTAAACGTAAGAGTTGACTACAATACCGACCATTCCAATCAGATTGAATGTACCAAGGTTTATAAAACTGCATAGCAACAAATTACGTTTTAATACATAAACGTGTTTCGTGTGGAGTTGGGATCTTAATTTTCCGTATGTCTCGTATTTTTGGTGAATATTTCCTATGACGTACAATAAAATCTTTTATGACTTTAAATACTCACTCGACTGATTTCATGATCTACTGCGGTTTATTATTCAATAAAAATTCAATGTCTTACTTAGGTTTACCCGTGAAAAATTCATGATTGTCGAAGGCCGAAATGATTACGAATACCAAGTACTTTTGATTTAATTTATACATAATTTAACTTTTATTTGAATACACCTTAACGAGTATACAGTTCATAGCCATATTAATAGGAAAAATGTAACGAAGAATGTCAAAAAAATAAAATCCTAGTTAAATATATGAAAATATTTTTTATTGATTCAGTACGTGAGCAATATACATACTAATTAACAAGTGGGGACTTACTCTGGAGCAGCTGGTTGTAATCCTGTTTGCCAGAACTAAAATGCAAAAATAACCGGTTTAATTTTCCAGAGTGCATGTAAACCTTATCTTGCCAAACCTATTTGATGATTCAGTGGTCGGTTATTTTGTCATGAAATTGCAAAACACTTACCGCTCCTGTGTCAGGTACTGGTGTACCTAGTCCTAAAGTTGCTAGTCCAGGAGCAGCTGCTTTATTGTGCATGGCGGTTGCGGAAACGATTTGTGCATTAGACATGGATGACATGGTTTGGAGTGCTTTTTGGGTGTCTTTGGCCTGCTGGTCCTGGTTTTGCTAAAAAGAAGCATT
>JAQFXM010008722.1:0-10343 GCA_034693345.1 Entomobrya multifasciata | reverse complement strand
TCGTAGACTAGAGTATAAAATAAAAGAGTTTAATCCAGTGCAGTGTCAAATGGATATAAAAATGATAGACTAGTTCGATAGTTTTAACTTACATACAATTTGTTGTATTTTTTGCAATTTTACTGATCATAATGTATGAATTTACATATTTCATACCTGGTATAGAATTTTTTCTTATTGTTCCTGCTACATTAATTGTTATTTGTTATTTATGTGAAAAAATATTTCTTGTTGAAACGAAAGAACTTTATAAATGAACTTTGAAATTATTAATGTACATATACCATTCAAAAAGAATTATAAAACGGTAACTATAATAAAATCAAATTATATATTTATCAATCAGATTTTAATGGAAATATATATGTATTAAAACATTAAGAGCTCTCTATATTGTCTACATTCAAAATGAATGGATAAAATAATGTGTATTTATATTTTACAATGATGATGTTTATATTTTTCGGCTGGATGCTGATAAGTCCAGAAATTGGATAACAATGGGAATGGGTGGGTATTTTCTTGTGATGGAAATGAAAAAAATGATCATTATTGTTTGTTATAAATTGCAAATCCGTGCAATCAAGAATTAAATTTATTCTCTCCACAGTTGTTACAATTACAAATTACTAAAGTAGTTCGTAATCTGAAGATGTATATAAAAATTTTAAGTAGAAAATAAAATATATATTATGTCAATTGATTAGACAAACAACTAAAATTTGAGTTTATATTTTTTGTATTTTTATTTCGAAAAAAGATACATACATATATTTATGTAGTAATCAAAATTTTTTACGAATTTATATCATTTCCGTTTTCTATTATTACTATTCCGCACATTTTGTCTGGGTTTCTTCCTGTCTGAATGGGAATCCCCACTGCTACTTCCCAATCTTGCCGACTTACCACTGAGAATCCCATGATGCTTCTGTAAAACAAGGTGTTGTTCCACCAAATCCGCTACTTTCCCTTGCTCTGCCAACATGGATAAAAATGTGCAAATAAAGTCATCATAATCATGAGTCCTTCTGCATCCATCAATTTTGTACTTTTTCCTCTTTTCAATTTCATCAATAAGCATGCTCTCATATTGGCTTATTTCTGTGTCCAGATTTTTTAGTAGAGAAAGCATGTCTCTTGGAGCATACTTCCGGTTCTCATAAATTTGTGGATATTTTGTAAGCCATTGATCTTCCGCCGCATCGACTTCCGGTTTTTCTTCTTCATCCTCATCGTCTTGGGGATCTTTGAAGAAGTCGTCTGTGTTGGTCATATCGGATACCAATTTTTTGATGTCGTTGCTACTCATATTAGCGTAGTTGGAAGGTAAGGATAACGAGTCCATTGTGGCATTAAAAGAGTTTTGAGATGACTGGACCAACTGTCTGGCTTTTTCTGCAATGGTTTTCTGTATAGATTCCAAAATTATGTTTTTGTTTGTTTTTAAAAGTTTAACGCGTCTGATGAGATCCATTCTTCTGTCGGGGACTACAGCCATGAGATTAAATCTAATGTCGTGATAAGGTTCTCCTCCAGTGGCTATTCCAAGACGTTCCGTGATTACACGGCGGAATTGCTCTGTCCATTCTTCCTTTTCATCCCAGGGACCATGGTCAATTGGAAAGGGCTTCAGACCGTCTAGTTCATAGAGGCGACCATTTATGGGGACGTAGCTAACAAAGTGAAAGGTCTCTCCAGTGAACCGACCAGTGGAAATTGTGGGTGCTTTGGTGTTCTCGTTTTTGGGTTTGGCTGCTTGAGTGGTTGCGTGGGCGTTGTGGGCACGGGCTAGTTCGGGAGTGTTGCCGATTGCCCAGCCTTTATTTTCGGGACTCATGCCGGATGAATACTCTTTCAAGCGTTTGAGGGTGTCACCAAGGCCGAGATTGGGACAGTTTAGTAAAACGGAAACGAGGGCGTGGGTGGCACAGCTATTGGGGACCATCTGCAAGACAAAAATAAGTTTATTGAGATTTGCTTTTGGAGTACAGTATGAATGTACTGTTTTGGATTAAAGATTAAAGTATGCATATATTATGTACCTGCTGAGCGAAGAAAATATTATTGACCACACTGTCATCTCTGACAAAGGAATCTGAATCTTCTATAATTTTCCTTCGTGATCTTCTTTCCTCTATCCATTTAAAAAGGAAAATAAATCCAAATACTCGTCCTTCAATGGGCTTCTGAAGATCATAGATTTCCTCCACTTGAACTCCTTCGACCCCAAAATCTTCCAAAAGGAGAGTGAAAAGTCCTATCAAAAAGAAAATCACACAAAATAAATGATCTGATTCCGTTTCCTTTTTTTGTTCTCATTGAATTAAACTTTATTGAATTAACCGATAGCTTCTTACCAGGATCACTCTCCAGCTCCAGCCAGCCCTCCGTCAAATTATTAATATCCGTTGGCATTTTCACTAAAAATGAGATCAACCTTTAAAGAATTTATGGAAAATGAGTACTTTTACAACCTATTTTCCCAACAGCGTCTAACAAGTTACTAAACTTTTTAACGTAAACTTTTCAAAATTAAAATACATATTTCTCAATTTTATGAAGTTTGTACTAATTATTGCACAGAGAATTAACTTTTCACTTCTAAATGCACGGAGAAGCCAGCTGCTTTTGTTGTTGTTGTTAATGCATCTGTTCGCATATTCCATCCATCCACACACATGCAAGCATACGCATCTACGCAACTATAACCCCTTCCAAGTCTTCTGGCTAACAAATACACTCCAGTTTTAACGTAGCACTGTATACGCAAGCCTCACTTTGGTATATACTCAGCTGTGTTGAAATTGGCGTGTATTTTTCATGGAGTTAATTTGCCAGCCGTAATAACACTGAACACAGCAACATGGACAAGTACGCTGCAAACCTGCTACATGCAGCCTGGCCTGCATGGACAAAAACGCTTTACAATGAACAAAGCTGTAGCTATGCAATAATGAAATGCAATGGCATGGCAAAATGGTAAAAATGCAAACGCTTTTGTATGGCGATGGCTTGGTTTGATGTTTTCGCAATCGGGCTCCCTCCCAGGGCTTCTCATCTTTACATCTTTCATGCAATTTTTTGTGGAGGAATTCTTTATGATTTTTTTGCACTTCACAACACAAGTTCCCAATGTAATCGTCTACTTCACTTCACCAGTAAGATCTAGTAATTGTTCATATCTTTAATTTTTAATACCTCTCTTTGTTAACTACCTTCCGCTTCAGTGCACACAAACTGCTCTAACAAAACACGTAGCAATATAATGCTGGTTTTTTAATTGAAAAAGGAAATTTGATTGGTTGCTAGTTTACAAATTGCAAGACAAAAAAAATGTTAACTTAAAACATAAGAAAGAACATCAGTCTGAATTGAAGCAAAAAAGCGACCTTGGTTTCTTGGTAGCGCCATCGCCATGAACACCATAAACACTGACTGAACTAAACACACTGAAATCGTGAAGCCATTAGAAACTCTTCTGACTCATACTCTTATGAACATAACTATAACATAATTAGAAATTATAACAGTTAAGTTAACAGTACGTGCATACGAAAATATTACAAACAATTAAGTACTAATTGTGAAAATGGAAAAGTCTTGTGCAGCAGATCGGCAGCGTTATTATCAGAAAAACATTGATAGGATGGCGTTTGTATTATCAATCAGTGATGAAGAAATGGCACAGGGATACAAGCATCATAAAGTGCGTGAACTGTCACGATTGTTAAGGATCGCAAGCGGTAAGAAAAGATGTAGAATTTAGTATTAATTGGAACATTCTTTTAAATGAACTGAATTTTAATTAAAAAATTATAGATTTCTGGAACGCTGAAAGGTGTTCAATTAACCGTCCAAGTAACAGAGAAGCGAGATTGCGATATGATGCCAGAGTTCCACCAGAACTGGCGGCTCTACGAATTCATGTTGATTTTGACACTGGACTTATTGGAAGAAAGCCAATTAAAAGGTGTCATAAATGCTATGATACTAATCATGATGAGAAGTGGTGTCCATATAAAAGATATCAGGATAGGACACCTGAAGTGAAAGCAGAGATTAAACGAAGATATGAAGTGGTTAAGGCACAGGAATATAATGACCCTTTGTTATCCAAAAAATATAAAGAAAAACATTATCTAAGGAAGGAAATCAAGGGGGAAAGGAAAAGGGTGAAGAAATCGAAGAAGGAGGGAGGAAAGTTAAAGAAAGGTTACAAAGAAGGGGGAAAGGCTACAAATATGAAGAAGAGTGCCAGTGCCAGTTCAACATGTTACCATGAGGATGGGGTTCATGATTATTTGTCATGGCGACAGATTCCGGGTCCTAATAATACAAAATTTTAATCATAAGAATTTGAGGTGAGGTGACTTTTTAATAAAGAAAATACTTCAAATGTACATATATTTGATGTGCATAATTTTTACAAATGTTTAATTGAAATAAATAATTAGTACATTCAAAAATAATTTAATATTTTTCTCATTAATAAGCCTTCTTTTTTTGAGCTGGGGCAAGATGAACAAGCTATTAGTCCTGACCCTGACCTCATCCTGTTCGCTCCAGTGCAGTAAACTACAACATATGCAAACTATGGATTTTATTAGGAAACCTGGAATTTAGCACAATGAAGTATTTTCTTTGAAATTGATTTATTTCGTATAAATGATTAATTAACTTGTTCTGTAAATTAAAAACATTTCGTAAGCTTGTAGCAATTTTTTTTGCATCGAAGTCTCATCTGTCACCTCTTATCTGTCGCTATGGCTAGCTTGTAGCCTGTAGCTGAAGCTGAGTCGTGTTGTGTTGATGATACGCAATGCAATATATGCAATGTATGCGTTTAGCATTGGCATTTGGCATAGCATGTATCTTACTCCATTCGCTTTCTCCATGCATTGCATTGCACTTGCATCAATCGACTGGACTGACAGCTGCAACCACAACAAACGCGTATTGTGTAATGTGTAACTTGTGTTTTGAATTTTGACGTGCGTGCATGTGCATTAAGAATTACTCAAGAATTATAGACAAACGCTTTTAAAGTCAGTTGTATGGTTTAATTTGGAAAGACTACGATTTCGCAACGAAGTAAAACTTCAATTTTAGGAGCTGATAATGTCTGCAATAAAAGTGGAACCACCAGAGGAGAGAAAGTGTAAGCGTAATTTGTTGTTACTAAGAATTGTGTTGGATGAATAAAATTATGTTTGATTAAAGATAACTTAAATTCAATTCAGATACTATTTCATATTTACGTATTTTTAGTGGGTGACACTGACATGGAGGAAAGCAAGAGAAAGTACCTGACCACTGAAAATCAACGAATTCGCAAGGCTCTACTAAAGTTTAGTAAGAGACAAGAGGTTCTGGAGGAGTTTATTGCTTTGGAACACGACCAAGAGAGTGTTCAGCGTTTTGAGGAAAACAGACGCAGAATGACTTATGCGTTGTCTATCACAGACGAGGAAATGGCACAGGGGAAAGATAACCCAAAAATTAGGGGAATGCTGAAACTGCTGAGAATAGCAATCAGTAAGTTAAAGTTAAGATAACTTATTATTCTCATATAGTGTTGACTTGACAGGCTTTTCTTAATTTTAATTGAAACGTAAAATAAATTACAGATTACTGGAAAGGAGAAAAATCTCAGATCAACCGCCCGTCTAACAGAGATGCCAGATTACGATATGAGAGCAGAGTACCTCCAGAGTTGGCAGCTGAAAGACTTCACGTGGATTTCGACACTGGGCTTATAGGAAGGAAGCCAATTAAAAGGTGTCACAAGTGTTATGATACTAGCCACGTGGAAAAGCTTTGTCCTTTTAAGAAGGCTGAATCTCGGACACCTGAAGTGAAAGCTATGATTCAAGAGCGTTTTGAAAAAGTGAAAGAAGATGAGGGAAAGGATCCGCTGATAAGCAAAAAGTACAAAAAGAAGCATTTTAAAATTGACGAGAGAAGAGATAGGTTGAGGAAGGAAAGAGAGATGAAGAAGATGATGAGGATTGGTCAGGGGGGTGGTGAAGAGGGGAATAAGCCTAGTAAGAAAAAGCGAAAAATTATGGATGGAACTCCAGCTGCAGCTGGAAATGAGGAAGATGATGAGGATGAAAGTGATAATGAGGATGACTCTGGAGAAGATGCAGATATGAATTAATAAAGTACACTCATTACAATAGTTTTAATGTATACAAAACCGTTTAATCGTAATCTTCCAGGATAACTAATATTGTGTAAATCAACGAACTCCAGTATTAACTAACTGTACTGGGTGAACATAAAAATTAACGACTTTTTTTCAAATAAAGTACTTCTAATTGATTAAAATGAACGAATTTAACTAAATCTAGTAAATATTTTAATCAGATTATAATCATGCATCTATAACATAAACTTGTCATGCGATTTTATTAATATATGGAAATCCAGCATTTATCCAGCTTAAAGTCCTGTAGCCCAAGGATTAATAATCTTTTGCCTTTCCCTGGTCACCTGTCGGCTAATCTGTCGCCGCTTATCTTTCAGCTTCTTAATAGCCGGATACTTTTCAGCTTCCGCACGATCTCTTTGCTTCTTCTCTCTGCGAGATTCTCTTCGTCTTTCTGCACCTCGTCCCCTCTTCAAAATAACTCGTCTATCGTGGGGATCATGGGGCAAAGGACAATTGCGTACCAAGTGATCTGTGGCCTTGCATCTATGACAACGTAATGAGTTTGCAGCGTCAGTGGAACTTGCTGCTCCTACCTTCTTGGAATCAACAGCGCTTGTAGCAGTAGCAGTGGTAGCTCCTTGCTCCTTGGCAGCAGAGTTGGAAGTTGAAGAAGATGCTGGACCATTTCTGTTAAATCTTCGAGATCGGTTGTATCCACCGTTGGATTTAGCTTGATCTATAAAACGTTATGTTTAAATTTTTAAACTATAGACCATGAAGCTATTTTTTTATACGTGAGTGACTGTGTACATTTTTTGTAGAACTTACCATTCACTATTTTTAGTAATCCAGCCAATTCCAATGACTTGGCACTCCGTTTTCCGCTAACTTTAGCTGTTCCATCGAACTTCTGTCCTAATCCAACCACGTCAACAAGTCGCTCCCGTTTGTTCATGAATTTACCGAATTTGTCGGCTTTAGAAAAAACAAGATCAATATATTAGTGCATCTACCTTACAACTAAAATGATGCAAATAGGCTAATAATAAAATTACAGGACATTTTCTTACAAAATTCAATTTCAATAAATTCTTCTAAAAGAGCCACTCGCTCGCTTAGCTGAAAGTTAGCTTTACGAAGCTGCTCTACTTCGGTCAGCTCTTCGTCATCGGATGAACTGCTCTCATTATCTTTGATACATAATTTTCAGATTAATTAGCATACATTCTTATCCTCCACCTTGCTTACAAATGAGTGATAGTGATAACTTAATAATTTTCTTACCACCTCCATCTGCTTCCTCCAAAACCATGTAAGAGTCCCCCTCTCCACCATCCTTTTCTCCTTCCCCTTCTTTCTTAACTTGTGCGTCTTCCACGACCTCCTCTTTCACACCAGTCGCTTCCGGCTCCACCACCACTTCTCCAGTCCCCTCATCAACTTCAGTCTTCACCTGAGTTTCCGCTTCAGCGCCATCAATCGGTGCCGGTGCCACCACTGCATTACTTTCTGCCTGCCCTGCATCTTCAGTTGACTCCTGTTTCTCAACTTTAACTTCAGTAGCTTTTGGCTCCTCCACAGCCGCAGCCCCATCAACATCATCAACCTCCATTGACGTCGCCTCCGCCTCCACTAATTTGTTCTCACTATTTTCATTCTCCCCATTTTGGATATCTTCAGTAGTGGCCGTGCCAGTTGCCGTGTTGGCGTCAGCCATTTTCAGTTGCCTGATTTTAAAAGTGATCCTAAATATTCACAAAAAATCAAAGCGCTTTAAAAACCAAAGTTAAATGCATAGAGACTACTAACCTGTCTTACAAAAAACTTTCCAAAATATACACGTCAGCAAAATGCACTTACCGTCACTTTAAACAGTTGCAAAAATACACTTTTAACAGTTTAGAGTACACGTAAGATACTAAATTTTAATTATAAATTATTGTAATTGCCACGTAGCTATTCTTAAACTATAGCCAGTAGTCTTCACAAATTCATAAAAACTATTAAATTTAATGGCATTAGCTTCTGAGAAAGTTAACCTTTTGTTTTCCTCAGCCAATAAAATGTAAACAAAACAAAAGCCAATCAGATCAGCCGCTTGCCTTGTTTGTATCATCATTTGCATCGTACTGACATTTGTATACTCATTACATTATGTCCACAATGCCCCAATTATAAAAATAAAAATGAGGCAACAGAAAAGTCAAAGTTTGTAGAGTAAAAAGCCGTCCTCCGTCCACTGCGGCTCTCAAAATAATTCAGATTAGTTTGGTCCATTGCATTTAGCAGTTTACTTTACGCACCTTTTAACGCACATTACGCACGGCGATTTTGGCAACAAAGGAATCTGCTGTCTGAGTCTGAGTAAGCTTGCATGTTCTATGATTTATGTCTATGCAATTTGCGTAATTGCCAATTAAGAATTTAATTCAATTTAATTTAAATGACTGCTATTATTAATTCAACATTTAACTGTCATTTAAACTTTAAAGAATTTTTACTCTTGAGATTACTCTCTATGTGAAATCATTAAAAATTAAACATGTTTGTTTGTGGAATTATTGATGAGCCAGGATCCGGTAGGTGTGGAGTAATTCATTGGGTGCGAAGATTGGATCCAATGGCGTCAGTCCAAGTTAAGCAAGAGCCAGTGGAAGAAGATAGCGACATAAAGAACGGAGCTGGTGCTGGTGACGCTGCTGAAAGTGGCCAGCAGCCTGAGAATAACTTAAATGATGAGAAGGGTCAGGAGGAGGATACTCCAGCCACATTGGAGCAACTAATTGCTGAAAATAAAAGACTGCAAGGTGTACATGAAAAGATGAATGCAAGACAAACAGTATTGGAGGAGTTCATAGAGGTGGAATATGGTAGGTTCTCATTACTTGAATTAAAGCAATCAAGTAATCTCACAATCAAAAGAAGGCCAACTTATCGAATCTCTTTTTCGTAAATTAAATAGGTGAGCGATTTGATGGCTTCTTAAAAAACCGGGATCGTCTAATTAATGTAATGGGACTTGGGGAGAGCTCTACAGAGGATACGTTTGATGGATCGCGGAGTGCCAAGTCGCATGAGTTGGTTAAGTTACTAAAAGTAGTTAAAGGTACATTTAAAAAACTTCTAAATATTCTTATTTTTGACCGTTGTGCGACCGGACCTTTATTAATGTCTGAACTTTTTTAATTTTGTTCCAGACCAAGCTGCAGCTAATGTATCTCAGAGTAGTAATCAGCAAACAACTGCAACTCCAAATCCTTCTAATCGTTATCAACCTTACAATTCCAGGGGCGGCGGGGGAAATCAACGGCCATGGAATAAAAACAAACGAGGTGGAGGTGGTGGTATTGGAAGATATTAGAAGCGCAAATTAACCAAATAGATACGCTATTATTTTATTTTTTATTAAGATATTGTGAAATACATTAAGTTAAATAGCTAAATATAAACTGTTCATTTTAACTGTAATTGTGAATCAAAATTTTAATATCTTTGACTTGATACATTTACGAAAAACTCAAAAATTATGTGCATACTGCAAACTAGTTTATTTAAAAATTAAGCATGTCGGGTTTAATGTTGATTTCAAGGGTAATATTTAGTGCGTCATTAAAAAAGATTGCATGATGTCATCCTTATTTTGAAATTGAAGATAATGGAGAAGCTTTATTTACGCTGCTTGCTCGTTCATTGTTTGTTTTGTACTGTGTGAAAAGGGTTGCATTGCATATATATCGAAGATTTTTCTAGGGTTGTGCATTGTGCATGGCATGTACTAAAACTTCTTGTTTGTGGCTGGTTTGCTTGCGTGAAATGTTGAATGGATTAGATAGAGAATCTTTCATCCTCCTACTATCAACATCAGCAGATGTGCTGTGTCAATGCTGCTGCCCAAACATTAATCGGTAATCGGTAGTATAACTGCTGAATTTAAAAAATTACTAAACGAATGGAGTATTGAATCATTAATCGATTAATCCTATAAAAAAAAGTGGTGAAGATTTGTAAACGTGGTAAGTTTAGGTTTAGTTTTGGAGTGACTGAATTGGCTTGACTTACTTTTCAAATTTTATTTTCTTAGTTTTGTTTTCTGTATTTAACTGAAGCAAGAATTGTTACGTTTTATTTTTGAATAGGTAAAGGAGTAGTTTTGCCAATTAACTGACTTGTTAATAATGGCGGATTC
>JAQFXM010008721.1:0-10346 GCA_034693345.1 Entomobrya multifasciata | reverse complement strand
GCATATGATTAGATGCAGAAAACAATGGTCTATCTTATTATGAAAACCGATTTTCAAAATTCCGACGCATGTAAAAGATATGCCGATTTTGCTTTCTTTGCAATACTTTCGGAACAGAGTGTAAATATTACTGCGAAAAGAAGGCTAAAATATTTTGTTGTTGGCTTTGGTAATGACATTGTCAGCAGAAAAGACTGTTATATTTTTTAAAGGATACATAAGAATAGAAGACATGCTCGTTTGTAATGTTGTACTTGTACTGTAATCATAATCATAACACAACCAACCACCAAGTAAAGTACAAAGACAAAGTTAGAACGGTTAGTGTGGATCATTCATAAAAAAAACATTCCATAAAAAATACTCAGCTCCCCTTGAACCTTCGCTAGAAACTTTATAGACAGTTTTGTTAGGTAGTATACAAAGTGTGGAAAGACATTTTTTCTTGTGTAAAATAAGTTATTTATTAGGTTAAACTTAACTGACATATTTGATGGATGCCCCCTAAAAATGGTGAGATAACTTATAGTAATAAAGTTGAATGTTTTTATCGACATTTTTCCTTCGCGTGGAAATGGTGACCATGAAAATTTAACCAAGCAAGCAAACTTGAGTAGCTGTTGAGAGTTTTGAGAGTGTCAATAATTGACAAGATGACGATGGTAATATGCTAATAGGTAGAGAAAATGCTTAGTGGCTATTTTTTTCTTGTATTTTTTTTTGACCAAGTGTCTTAAAGATTTTGATAATCAAACAAATTCATATAAATCCGTGTGTTAAATAAAACTTTTTTGAAAATTAAATAAAGTAGCTATCCATTCAGACATGTAAATAGACATGGTTTAAAAAAACACGTGTGCTCAACATGGACATGATAGGTTTTAAGTTTTTTTTACAAAAAAATGGGCAGGTAGCCATAACACAACAATAATGATAACCCTTTCATGTTTTTTTGACTGGTTCATTGTCCAGTTGCCCTTCAAGCTCCAAAGAGAAAGCAGAGAGTGAAGTACTTGAACAAGCCACTTGAATAAACAGACAGACACAAGCCTTCTTCTCCGAAAAAAACCACACCTTTCATAAATTCAAAAGAATTATGTTTTTTTACCGGTGAAAATTATGTACATAATATTGCACACCATCTGTAAATAAATTAGTTTACCTCACAAAACAATTATTTTTTCCTGGCAGAAATATTTTTTTCCTGTCCTCGTTTTTTCAGCATGCTATCCCATAATTTTTTATGGTTTGCTCTACTTTTCCAGTTTCATACCCAAAAAACCGAAGCAAATATATTACAGAGGGAACATCGAATAGAAACAGCAGAGAGGAGACCCAACCACAATCATTGCCACCATACCCATTCATCATTCAATTTACACAAGTTTTAGTAACAGTGACTTGACTTAACTTGACACTGACATATGACATATGAGGCAATGGGCATGGACGCAGCAGAACAAAAACCACTGCTATCCTGCTGCGTCCCCATTTTTCCAGAGGATACCATTCGCATTCCACATATGCAAATGACAATAGTGACTGGTGACTAACTCATGTGTGTGGTGACAAAATACTGGAAAAGTGCGTGGGTGGTTTGGTTTGGTTCATGCAATAAAATTAATTGATTCACATTCCAACCATAATTATTATTACTACACTATTCATCCGCCTACGCACACTTTAAAAAAAACTGCTATGCTTAAAACTTAAAATGTACGCCAAGGAAAATCTAAAGCAGACATAACTTTTCAATTTTCTCAACATTTTTTTTATGAATGAATGCAATGCAATGCGATATGTGCGAGTTGATAATGATGGGCAATTGATGAAGCAACATGGCACACAGCGCATCGCATGGCGCAGTTAAATGCAGTTAAACTATGAAAACTTTCTACTTGAAGAAAAAAGCGTTAAGAACTCAAGAGTCAAGTCAAGAAACGACCTTCATGCGTCGGTGGATTGGATGATGATGATCGCTAAATAACTAATCATTTTTAAGTAGAAACTTTCGATGCGCAATGTTCAACGAAAATAAATAAATATACATACACGAAAAAATGCAACGCGGCATAATATTTTATTTTTCAGAAAAAAAATCAAAGCAGAAATGAAATGAATTTAATGAATGATTACTTAAATTTAACTTACGTCAGCACTTGTACAGATGTTTTTTGAAATTGAAGGTAAATTCGTTTAAAGTCATCCCATTTTCGTTTTGTATGTCCTTTTTCTTCAAGACTCCCCGGTAAATGATGATGGTGCAATTCATAAAAACATTCGGAGTGAGCAAGCACCCTCAAGGAAAAAAAATACTTGAATCCGGTTGCGT
Organism: Entomobrya multifasciata; assembly: GCA_034693345.1. Classification (NCBI taxonomy): domain Eukaryota; kingdom Metazoa; phylum Arthropoda; class Collembola; order Entomobryomorpha; family Entomobryidae; genus Entomobrya; species Entomobrya multifasciata. The sequence goes on along the minus strand of JAQFXM010008721.1, from coordinate 8,014 downwards.
AACAGCTAATTAGTTTTAACTCGTAAAAAAACACTTTCGTAATTCAAAAAAATAAGTAAAAAGGCAACAATACTTTTTTTATGAGTTCTTTCTTTCGTGTTGACTTGAAGATTTTCAAATTGTTGTTGGTATCAAAAAATAGTCCGACGAAGTTGTAAAACAACGTTTTTTAAAAGTTAATTGTGTGATTAAGTTTAAAGATGATAATGAACACTTGATGTTTGACTGGTTTTTATAGAAGGATAAGTGTAATAAGTAAGGAGCTTAAAAAATTTTTAACCAAATTTTAATTAGCAAGATTATTCGGCCGACATATGTATCACAAGACGAAGAAACTTAATAGGTCGTGTAGTTTTATTTAAAAAAGATTTACTTGTCTTCTTAAGTTAACTGACTTGTACGTTTAGTTTAAACCTTAAAACGATTTGAGAATGCCGGTCTTTAAAATTAGTAGCTGAAGCTGAACAAGGCAATTAAAATGGCGTTTTTAAACAGTTCCACACTAATTCCCTCTTTAACAGTATAATGTATTTTCTTTAAGCTAATCATCAATTAAAATATAATTGTTGGAAAATATTGTGGAAAACTATGTAAGGTTTTTTTTTGTTTAAATCTCTAGTATTCCAGCTATGTGGTTTTCTTAAGGTTGCAGCTGCGCAGTGTGGTAATTACTATGAGTAATTTCAGTGAATCCCTTAATAAAGTTAATACTCAATTATCTCTTAATTAATTTTTTATACTGTGCTGTATGCTGCCTTCTACACTTTTACTCTTAATTTTTTTGTGGTAACTTTTGACAAATAGCTTAAATGATTGTCGCTTACTAATTTCTCTCTCTTCTACACCACCGACGACTTAACGCTATCATCTCTTATCATTCATGTATAAATAAAAACTGACACCTAATTAAAATGTCATTTATTATGGAAAGGCAGTAATGGAGAAAGGCGGTAAGGTTTTTACAGATTCTTTCAGTAAATAAACCACCTTGAATAGCAAATGTTTCAAATACCCAACCAACTAAACTACTTAAATAATCAAGCAAGCTGACATATATACTTTACATGCTTGCGTAACAATTCTCTTTAAAAAATAATTTCAATCCTTTCAATTTTTCAAACAGCTCATTAAAAAAAATCCATTAAACCTTTTTTCTACCCCGCGCACTCACTTAACTCAACAATAAGTTATTCTCCTTTCTCCACAGTTTATTTTTTGAGTAGCATCTTAAAACATACTAAAGTTCTCACCTTTAAACTATTTATTGTACTACCTGTCTTGTTCTTCTTAACTACCTTTTTAATTAACTACCAACCTAACTACACTAATTAGGGCTGTTTTTTTCGAAAAGGATGGATAGTTACAAATGTTTTTTTTGAGTGGATGGACGAATTAAAAACTAAAACCAAATAATAATCTCGTGTCTCCTCTCCTCCCTCCTTCCTTCACTCCGTCCAAAAATAATAACTACTCCAAAAAACTCCTCCACTCCACACAGTCCACACACTAAAGTCAGAAAATATCTTTCCACCACCACAACCACCACCTTGTGCACAACTCCTTCAAAGTTTTTTTTTTGTTTACTTTTTTTCCTTCAGCACAAAAATATGCAGAGTTTTTCTTTTGACTCCAAAAAAAAGTCCGAAAAAAGAGGAAATCAAAAAAAAACACAAGGCAGAACAACACGACGAGAGACTGACACACAGGTTCTCTCGTTCGCTCCTCAACCCTTTCCTTCACAAAAACAAACTGTGTGACTATTATGACTAAAAACTGCATGCACCAAACTCCAAATCCAATGCAACTTCTTGTGTCTTTAAGAAAATAAATGCAAAAAGGAGACCAAAGAAAGAGTAAAAGAAGCAGTGTGTGGTATGCTTTTTACTATGTATATTTTTTATTATGGTTATGTTGACGTGTGCCTTTATATGAATGTCTCATGCCGTGCCATACACACACATAAAAATAATAACTTGTTGTGTAGATTTCTTCTAGTAAAAAAAAGTATAGCACACTCGCACTCACTCCATTCACTTCACTTCTTCATCATCCGGTTTCTTTTTTTTGATGGTGTGCGTGGTGGTTTGGTTTGTTCGTTTTTCTGTATAATATGTATGTGTAGAGAATATGTACAATGTACAGATCATCAGTATCAGAGACAGAGAGAAAGGGTTTTAAAATAGTTGATGGATAGCACACAAGAATAACAGCGAGCAGCAGTCAGCATACCAGCACAGCACAAGTACAACTGCCACGATATTCTCAGTCTGCTATGCTTTTTAGCACAAATATCATCTCTTCTTTTGGTTTTGCTGACGGTGGACGACGGTGTCGTGGTGTCTTTTGCGAAAATACATTGTATGAATATGAATACAAGAAGTGAATGTTAAGTTAATATACATGAAAGGGTTAAGTTAAGAAAGATGTGGGTATTAGGTATGTGCTGTTGTGTGTATATGGTTTACTTTGTTTAAATATGAAGGAAATCAAAGCAGGTAGTGAAATGATATGATATGTGCTTTGTGCTGCTACATTACTTGCTATTTTGTACATGAAAAAAATGCTGTTTCTTGAGAAGTTCATGAATTTATGAAAAAAAAACTGTGTATGATGTGCTGTGTGGATATGCTGAGAAGCTGAGCTACTATGCATGTATTTATTAAATAGTTTTCATGGTTAGTACAAAGTTACTAAACTGAATTGGATTTTTTAGTAATATTTTTTTTGTGGAATTTTTTAATAAGTTTTGATTGGAAATATTGGGGACCGGAAGTTATAGGGGATTTTTTTAGTATGCAAAAATGATATAGATACAGAGGCATACAGGCATTTTTATGAATATTTATGCTTTGCTTTATTATGTATGCATATTTTTATTACACAAAGCTGTTATGCTCTCTGGTGTCTCTCGTTTCCACTCCTTTCCTTCCGCTGGGATTCTCCATAGTTTCATGGAAATGAAAGGGTTAAGTTACACGAATGGCTACATACGTGACTTGGGATGATGATATTATGATGATTGGATGAAAAAAATAGAACAAGAGCCAGCATAGCATAAAATATTAAGTTTCTATACTCTCATTCCATTTTACGTATTTATTTCAATGTTTTTCTTAATTTTAATAATCGTGATATATATTTGGCTGCTGAATATCTAAAAATATGTTTTTTTTGTATTCTAAGATAAAATTTCATTTTTAAGAGAAAAAAAGGGTTAAAGTTAAAAGAATACTAGAATATATTTTTGATTAAAATGGGTGAAGGGCTTGCGATGACGTTTTGGTTGTTGTTCACGTTGTTGAGATTAAATTTTCGTTTTTTAGGCAATGTTGCAGTCAACCTGACCATCCGTTGGGAGGCATGGAAGAGTTTGAGCGACCGCTCGGACTAGGTAGGTCATCGTGCCATAGCAACCGGAAGGGGCACTATCATAAAAATGTTGGCAAATGTGAGCAGCTCCACCGCAAAGGAGACCTCCACTTGCATCAGTGGTGCTGGTATGTGGACTAGCAAATCCTGGACTTCCTCCCCCATGGGTGGGAGAGAATATACCGCCTTGAACTACAACTCCTGCGGGGGTAGAGTTAAGAAAAGCGGTGTCCAACATCTTATCCTTGGCACAGCATAATGTAGCGTCTCCATTGACCTTGACTTGATCCTGGAGGAATATCGTGTTGGCAGTGTGAGCTAGTTGCTCTACGTACAAGATATCACCTAGATAGTTGGTCAGATTGTGTTCAACCACCAAAGTTAGCACCATTAAAGCTTCAACCACAAGTTGTCTGTATTCCGGTTGGGAAATTGTGTTGAGTACTGCTTCCACCCTCAATGCAAATTTGAGTTCACCTGAGGTCATCTCTTGGGTTAGATTTGTAGAGAGTACCTTACCGTTGATTGCCAGCCCTTGACACTAAATTAAAAGAAAAAATCGTACATAAAAATCTTTACATACTTAAGTTATTATTAGTTAAGATGTTTAGCCATGATTCTCTTTAATGTGTAGTCTACTCACCCGCTCTAGAATAGCCCAAACCCTTGGATAAAATCCTCTGGGTACCCTGTTTAAAGCACCATCCAATCTTCTCCTCCTTAACCACTGGCCTTGCTGTTGTTTCTCTGTCTCCATTTGCTCCATATCCCGACAAAATAAGGTATCAATATGTGCCTTACTCACTTTCGTCGACGCCGTCGTTATAACTGAATGGCTATAGCTACTGAATCCACTTCTTGTCGACATGCTTGTACTCACTGCAAACTCCTTCCCACTCATAATGTGATACAAGAGATTCTTCATCTCAAAAGGACTCAGATTGAGCAAGTAGTCACTGGCCTCATCTCCCCCACACTTCAAAGTTCTCGCCAACTCGGTTGCCATCACCTGAATGATAAGCCCGACCCTCAACCTCAGCATTTCCAAAAACAAATGGGGTTCCGTTCTAATAAACATGGCAAGATAGACCAACAGCTCTTGAGTTAACATGGCAGTACTCTCATCATCACCATAAGCTGAGTGAATCAACTGTCTCAATTCAATTTCTGGCAGGGGTCCTGTGATTGTCTTTTCATGATTCGGAGGCATTCCCACCGTAACCTGCTTTTGTCTCACAAGTAAATCTGTAACAGCTTTCGCCAGATCCTCAACCCTCTTCCCTAGCATACCAGCAGTGTGTCGCACTAAACCCCATAATTTTTGCTGGCAAGCCTTATCATAAACTCCTCTCAGCATATCCTTCACTTTCACCTCCACATTGTTATCATCCACTCCAGTGACATATTCCAAACCTTGAGAGGTACCCAAATAGTGGAGGATATCCCCTTGTTCCTCGAGAGAATCCGTGTCTCTCAGCATGGTTATCAGCTCATCGATTTCAGTATTTTCAAACTGTGAATCTGATTGTAACCGCTGACGACCTGCAGACGCTTGCAACTTTGGTGCCCATGATGGCTGTGCATTTGGCTCGCTAGGGGAAGGGGTTCGCTTCAGCATTGCAGCAAGTCCTGTACCAGAGGAGGAGGACCCAGACGATGAGTCTGGTGGAGTAGCGGTTACTACAGTGATTGGAGGTGGGGGAGTTATCATACGTCGAGATTCCCGCCAGGTGGATGTTGGGGTTGTCGTTTCCTCTACCACAAAACTTTCACGGTAGATTGAGCGTGTTCTTTTGATGGTTCCCTTAAGGGACATTCTTCTTCCGGGATTAGGCTTTTTGGTGTAGCGACCTCCACCTACTTTGTTGCGAGGAGCGAGGGGATTCTTCCACTTGTACGAGAAGCTTTTCTGGAGCTGCTCCTCTAAATACTCTTGAACTTCAGGATGAAGTTCTAATAAAAAATGCATACAATTTTTTACATAGAAATATCTAATTTGTTATATGATTATTACTCATCCCTGTGAATGCTTAACTTACTTTCAGGTATGCCATCTTCCACACTTCCCAGAAAACTCAGATTGGTGATGCATGACGTACTCAAGAAATCCTGGAGAAATCCTAAAGTGACCCTAGTTCCAACTGTGTATCCACTTCTCAGCTTCTTGATTGTAGTGATAATTGACATGGGCACCTTTCCATCCTCTACACACAATAAATACACATTAATAAACATTCCCCTGCTTTTTTTCATCAAATCACATTATTCATCGTGGGTTGTTTCATCCTAAAATAAATTATTACAGTTTATTATTGCGAATTGCTGGAGTTTGATTTTTATATTTCTAAGCATGCTTGCTTGCAACATGGACAATTTGAAACACATAAAATGCACCCCATTAATGTATTTACAACAAATTACAAACACATGTAGATGTAGACAGAGAAAACATTTACAGCAGCATTCTCACATAAATATTTGAATTAGATACTTTCTTGAGTTTTCTTTTTTGATTGATTGATTTTGTATGGTTACCTTGAAGTAAATCGGAGTTAAATGTAACAACAACCGTGGGTCTGCCCAGAAATGTGCTCCAGTTATTAGTCAGAAAAGCCAAGTCATTCACGAAATTATACGCCATCACTTGACTGTCATACATCAAGTAATTCTCCTCCAAGTCAAAACTCTGTCCAGGGAAAAGAGAAAAAAGCACAACGAGAACTACTAACAAATTTGAACAACGAACGGCTTCTGGGCGTGGATTTTTGGTAAAAAAAAAGGTGGGGAACCTAATTTTATGGTGTCATGGGCAGTCAGACAATTGGACATTGAGCGAATAAAATATAACCCATAAATGCAACTTTTATACACGCGTGCACGCGCCAATGTAATAAAAAAACATGCATTTAAACTCAATTAAAAAATATTAACGAATTGGTTTTCCCTTAATAATTAGCCATGCTGCTGTTGTTTATACTAAAAATTAATTTAGTCTAAAAAATTAATTAAGCAAGCGACTAATTCTATTTTTATAATATAGACAACTCCAACAATATTGCAATAATAAATAAAAGATAACTAGTTTTTGAATTGATAATTAAAGTGCAAATAATAAAGAAAATATGAATGATTGGTTGTGTGTGATATTTCCAACCTAAGTGGACGTGTCTGAAAGTAAAGACGACCAAAGGTCGCCCTAGCACATTTTGCCACGAGGACTTTAGAAAGTTGAGCTCGTTTTTGAAGTTGTCGATCATGAGCTCATAGTCTGACGCAATGTAAAAGCGCTGCGGGTCCATTAGCTACACAACAATAACATATAAAATGACAAAATCATTTTAAAATCAAACAAAAAAAAAGAAATGAAAAGAGAATAAAACACAATATCTTTTCCTTAAATATCCAAATGCCTGTTTTCTTTAATGGAATGGGACTGTAAAATTACTAAATATTTTCTTGGGATTAAGAATATGACCAGAAAAAATAAAAGAAGCAAATTGGGTTTGTAGAAATAGTGATAATAAATAAATAGCTACGGAGAAAAAAAATATTGAATGTTCTACAGATTCGAATTTACTTCTAAGTGAAAAGAAGAAGCAACAGGTGGAAACTAATTGACTACTACTACTAATACTTGTATTTTTATTCAACCCACCTGAGGCGTAAACGCCAGAATCTTGTCTTGAAGGGCATACAACTTGCTTGTACAAAGGATACCAACATCTCGTGACTGTCTACCAGATAATTCCAATTTCTTACTTTTACCTGGAAAACAAACATACAATATTAATATTATTTAATAAGTATAATTAGTAATTTCTAAAATTGACAAAGATATAGACTTCAGTGTCATCCTCTTACCCAAATAAGCATAAAGATGACTAAGCACCCGAGCAGGCTGCACCTCAATTGGTGCTACCTCAGCAATCGTCTGCACGTGAATATCAAAGTGTTTCAATTTATCCTGAATCTCAGCATCCTCCGCGAGAATAACAACTTGAACCACTACATCCGGTTTTTTCTCCGCACACAGTCGCCTATTCAATGGATCCAGTTCCCCGGGAGCTAGAAATCCCTCTTGAAGAAGCTTCCCAATAATGTACAAACTCTGTGCCCACATAAACGGGCATCTACCCACAGGCTCCCTTTTCTGACTTCCAGGACACCTGTACTCATCATTAACCCTGTTTTGAGGCACGGCGTATAGTTCAGGAACCAGCCTTAAACCATCCTCAGTTTTGATTAGGATCTCATCCAAAGCTTCACTGTATTGGAGCACCGCTTCCCTATCATTTCTGAAGCAGGCGTCAATAATAACGTAGCAAAAGAAAAGGGGCCATTCACACTCAATGTTATCAAACATTCTAAGTTCCCATGGTTCATAGTATAATCTGGAGGGATCTTCCTTGGGAGTTTTGTACCCATCCCGGAGGAACCTTTTAAAGCCATAAATACCATGTAGCTTGGAAACTATAGTCTTCCGAGTTAATCGAATAAGATCCGGATCATCCACAGCAAAAGCGGGGAAACTTATAACGGACAAAAGGCTGCTATCAACTTCCTTCGAGTTGGACTCCCGGGGTAACATGGACTGTAAGACGGCTTGGCACTTTTGAGCTTCATCTGCCAAAACGTGGATAAAGAT
>JAQFXM010008720.1:0-10347 GCA_034693345.1 Entomobrya multifasciata | reverse complement strand
TTCTTCCCAGTTTATCCTATGGCGCTTTAATCAAGTACTTGCTCTGGTTATTCTTATTCATGAGATCATTTCTCTTCGAGCAGAGTTCGAAAAATATTTAACAGCAAAATTGTTTGACCATTTAGTTCTTCACGTTTTATGGCTGCTAGTTGTTATTGCATGCATTTTTTGTTTTCATTTGACAATACATTTGAACTACGACAAATACCCGAGTTTACAATACCAAACCTTGAATTTAGCAGACTCCATTTGCAAAAAAACCAATTACTCGAACAAATGAAGTTCAAAGATTATTTGTAAAATGTAAATCACAACGAATCCTTGCATTTGGGTGCTTGGCTTGCTTGGTTTTCCAGTCGCTTTGTTTTTCAAGTGCAGTGGTGGCCTTTTTTCATCAAGGTCCATGGTTTATATGGAGCCCAATAATGAGAAATAGGTTTTGGAACTATGAGGAGCCAATTTGGTTAGTCGTGTTGGAAATCATTTTCGAAGAAGTGACCGAACTTGTACAATGGGGAGCATTGACTCTAAATCTGTACGTAATTGTTACTAATCTCCAAACCAATTGTGCTGTACTCAAAATAATCAGGTAATTTAAATTCATTTCATAATTACAAAATTTGTAAAGATTTTTCTGAATAAAGTTTTTTAAATATTTGCGCAGGGCCAAATTTCTACTTGCCATGACGAGTCAAGATTTTTATCAACTTCGTTTAGCGTACAATGCTTCTCTGCTTTTGAACAGCCGATTTAATTCTTTATTTCAATCAAGTTTCGTCCCGTCATTTCTGCTGACCTTTCAAACTATAATTATTGGATGTCTTTTAGTATTCTTCAAAACTTTTACTTATGGATACATTCATATAACTGGTTTTGCATTATGCCTTCTTGGAGCTACGCTTGCCGCATTACTTATTGTTGTTCAAGCCTTTTCTTTTCTTCACGTAAGCAGTAGTTCTATTAAACCGTTAGCAATAAAAATGTACGCTAATATTCAACCAGGGGCAAGAAAGCGCCGAGAGTTAAGATTTCAGACTAGAACTTTGAGAGAGTTTGGTGCCCAAGTTGCAAGCTATTTCGTTATAACCAACAGGTACCCTTTAGTGGTTCTTGACACGCTAGCAAACATGACAGCAACTGTTCTTTTATCAGTTAATTTTTAAACTCCCCACCGATACCTTTGTACATTTAAATACATTGTTAAGCTATGCCATTCACATACAAGTACAACAAAATTAACTGCAGGGCGAACACAGGAATAATTAATTAATGCACGTTCCAATATAAATAAAACTCTCATGAACTGTAATTCATACAACTATTGGACCAATCAATTGAAGCTCATCTTCATTGGTATTATTGTAACCAGAATCGTTTTGTGGGACTAGTTAGCTAAATATTTTAAAAGTATTCAGACAAATGTATGAAACTGAAATGAATTAAGGACATATATCCTTATAAATTGATTTATTTACCTAACGTAAGGGTTTTTGCGTGCCCTGGCACTTTGCTTAATGCTTTGCATAGTATTTTGCAATGGGCAATGTAAATCATTGAGTAAAACATCATGACGCGCGAAATACCTTATGTCACATGTACTTATATAATGTATAATATATTTTCTAATAATAGTAACATATTTATTCATCTCTACATTTGACTGCATTATATTATTTTTTAAATCTATTTTAGAGTCTTTATACAAGTTATAGCTTCAGTTCCACATTTCGTGAAGAAGTAAAACCGCATGCATTGAAATAAAAACTTATGTAAAACATGTGATTTTCTAGGATCACCCAGTTTCTATAGTTACCCCAACTCTAAATGTTTTGTTATTATTCGTTGCCCGAAATACAAAGTACCGAGATAAGTGTAACATAGAAATTGATAACACGTTCGTAAACTTAGCGAAATCTAACCGCTGAAAAATCGATGGAAGAATTAAAATTATAAATGTTTCTTGATCAATACATATCAAGGAATGTCTACGATTGTACCCTATACTCCTTATATTTGGAAGAAACTTTTAATCTCAATTACATATAAACGAGAACACGTTATTGCCACCGCAGTCCATTGTTTAAATCACCACTTATTGTTTATCGTAATCCCAAAATATACCCTTAACTTGAAAAGTTTGACCCAGAGAGATTTTCAGCAGACAAAATAAAAAATGCCTGGTGAATACACTCCTTTTTTGATTGCGGATAGAAATTGTATTGGTAAGTTACCATGAATGGCATAGCTTAAAAAGATAATACAGAATGTAAATATATTTTATAAATTTTCTAATGATTGGGTTTAAATCAGCAATGGTTGAACTAAAAGTACAGATTGCCTTTTTTACACCATTTTGAAGTTTATTCCGAAATTTTAATCGAGGACTTCAATAAATCATTGCGTAAAATAGTTTGACCTTTTCTTGATGAGGTAATCATAGTTCGGTTTCTTGATTGAATGATATTTCCAGTATTTGAAAACGGAAAACTCGAATACGGTTATTTTAGAAACAATTTAATTTGCCGACATTTCATTATATACTTTCGTACTATTTTCTAACACACGCATTAATTCTAGAATATAAAAAGGATTTAAGCGCGTACCTTACTTGGTATTGCATAACCCAAATTTTTGGTATTGCTGTCGATTCATGTCTTCTTATGTAAAGTTAATTTACTTAACTTTACCATACACATATAATTTGATAGTGCAAAGTGAAAATTGTTACTTGATTGTGTAATTTTGCGACAATTAGCTTTCAATTATGTTATCAGTGCACTGCATTTTTTACAACTCCACGTGAAATTATAGCCTCAACTATGCATGTTTTTGTGCTTAAATTATCGCTTCAAGTCCGTCATACACCGTACACGTGGATTGTTCTAACAATTTGTTCGATTAATAATTTTACACTTTCTCATAATACGAATGTATTATGTGAGTTTTACGAAATTTACATATTATGGCATGTTACGAAACATTGTATCTAGCATACTAACAACATAATAGGTTCACGTGGATGTTTTTATGCTACAAGCTAAGCTTGTTACTTCACACCGTTTTGAGTGGCCAGCTTCAATCGAGTGAGTACTTATTCTGGAAATATCTGAAAAGCCGACACGATAAATCTAGTAACCGAATACAATTTGGAACTTATCCCTAAAAAGTAGTTACAATAAATGAAATCATTTGGTGATATTATTAAATGGTAAAAGTGTCTTTACGAACGTCCAAAGGTTCCATGTAGTGGTGAATACGATTATATTATACGATTGCCTTACTGTAATTGAAACCAATTTTAACATTCAAATGAAAACGCGAAAGCCGACATGTCATGTTTACTTGCTCACAGTTTTCGTATAAAAAGCTTGCTATCAATTTAGTAAACATGTGTACATAATAACTCAAACATGTCGTGTTAGTGTGCTGATTTACACCCATAATAATTGATGAAAATTTAAGTATATGCTATAAAGGTGATTTTAATTATAGTGTTTTGGCTCGAAATTCATTATATTGAATAAAACATGGAAACACGGGTACATTTGTGTTGTGACAAGGAAAGAGCTAGTGTTAAGAAATTTATTAAACACAGCTTGGATTTCAACGACATTAATGTAATGACACGAGCAAATCATATGGATTTTGGAATCCTTAATTCTAGGTTACCTTACAACAGTTATAACATACATACGTTAACGTCGGTATAATAACCATTTCATACAGACTACTAATTACAAAACGATTTATAAAACATTGACAATGAATAGTTGGGTTTGGGACATGAATTAAAGCTATTTATATAAGCGATTATTTGATTTGCTCTGTAGTCGCAAGAATCATCTCAAAGGCAGTACATCAGAATTTGGCTATAGGATCTACCTATTGAAAACTTTCGCAATGGACCTACTAATGAAACATATGTTTTCATTTTTCACTAAAATTTCCGCGTATCCTTTCGAAATTGACTTAAATTCACATCACTTTGGAGCTATATTGATTCAAACTAGGCGTAACGCGACTCAATATGTAATATGGCGCTTTAACCAGCTATTTATGTTTGTGAGTCTTATTCACGAAATAACATCTCTTTACTCAGAGTTTGGAAAGTATTTAAAGACTAAAGCATTGGAATCCCCAGTTCTCCCCGTTTTATGGATTTTAGTGACAGTTGCTTGCAACTTCTGTTTTCATTTAACAATTCATTTAAATCACGATAAATATCCAAGCCTGCAAAAACAAACTTTAAATTTAGCCGACTTCATATGTAATAAAGCAACTCATAGATCACAACAAGCTCAACGATTATTTTTGAAGTGTAAAACTAAACGAACGTTAGCATTTTCCTGTTTAGCTTTTTTCATTTTTCAAACATCTTGTTTCTCGAGTGTTGTGGTTGCCTATTTTCATCAAGGGCCATGGTTTCTATGGAGTTTTATACTCAGAAACAGGTTTTGGAACTATGAGGAACCAACTTGGCTCGTGATACTGAAAGTCATTACCGAGGAAATGACCGAGTTTATACAGTGGGGTGCTTTGACACTGAATCTCTACGTCATAGTTGTCAATCTTCAAATTACTTGTGCCACCCTGACAATATTAAGGTAATGAAAATTATTTAATTTATCCACTAATTTTTGTAGCAAATTTATAAATACCTTTCTTATTTTTGCATAGGTATGAATTTCTACATGCCATTACGAATCAAGAATTTCAACATCTTCATTTAGCGTACCAAGCTTCTCAACTGTAAAACTCCCGATTTAACGCTTTATTTCAATTTAGCTATGTCCCGTCATTTCTTTTAACGTTTCAAACATTGATTGTTGGATGTCTCTTAGTTTTCTTCAAAACACTTAATTATGGATACATTCACATTACAGGGTTTTCATTCTTTCTTCTTGGTGCTTTGCTTGGAACTTTACTTTTGGTTGTTCAAGCACTTTCGAAAGTACACACGAACAGTTATTCTATCAAACCGTTAGTAATGAAAAAGTATGCTGGTATGCAATTGGGAGCCGGGAAGCGACGAGAATTGAGATCCAAAAGTAAAACATTAAGATCGTATGGTGCCCAACTAGCAAGCTATTTTGTTATAACCAACAGCTACCCATTAGTTGTGTTAGACACGCTAGCAAACATGACAGCAACTGTTTTGTTATCTGTGGAATTCTAGTCGCCATAATTGCATGTTCAAGTTACGAATCTAGCATATTATTTGATGTAGAGTTTATGGCTGGGAACGTTTGCTGTTGAATTTATTTCTAATCAATTAAAATTTTAGCACTTTGCATTCGAATGAAAAAAGTAATCTTAAATTAGCTATGTTTGCTCATCCACTTATGATTACTTTTTTGCGAACTCATAACGAAGTATTTAGCAGTGGAACACATGCAAGTAATAGTACTAATGCAATGTGGAATAGTTTGTGCTTAAGGTAATTGAGAAAATGCCATTTCAACGCATTATCGAGATAATTTGAATGCACGATCTGAACTATTCCACGCAAGTGTATTATTTTGGTGGATCTAATATTTCTTTCTTATTTTAAGGAACAATATATTTATCCAATACTTGAGTTGCATAATAAAAGTTTACTTTAATTTTTTTTGCAATAATATTTTACTTTACAGATAAATTTTTGATGGTATAGTAGTTTGATATTCCAATCCAGAAGACTGCGAGTGTTCCGAGTTATCAAGTGGAACTTTTAGATAGTGGATCTCAGTAGCAAGTTCTTTCATTCAGCACCAGCTAAATTTTCGTTCTTCTAGACACAGCGGCAAACCTAACAGGAACTGTTCTCTTGTCTATTAAGTGTAGCCAAATAGCTATGTGTGGTGAGTACAATTATACGCTAAGCTTGGTGAAAGAAATATTTAAAATGATAATGTAATAAAATCATAAAAATATAAACGCACTTTATTTTCGTAATTATAAATAGAGTTATAATCAATTTTTTAAACAATACGACTATCGACTGAATCAGGCAAAATAGCTTTCGTATTAAATTATTATGTATCCAAATACATATTAATTCAATACATTAATGTTTTCAATCCTACGTCACAGAACTTATGAAAGGATTCACCAATGTTAATTGTAAAATCACCTTGTGTAATTCCGAAACCTGATTCCATTCTCGTTGGAAACGACAGTATTACTCCATCAAGGCTTCCAGTAGACTTAACAAGAAAAAACGTCCTTTGCAAAATAAACCACGTCAAGCTCGGAGCCCTAGTTCTATCCAAATCATGAAAAATACCAATCTTTAGGACAACCGTTGGACAACTTTTACGAAACTTTATTGTGTACCCAGACTTGCACATACGACAGTACTGGTTCAAGAATTGCAATATTTTTCTGGATCTCACAATGGGCTGGCTTCCCATGTCTAGTACTACCCATAGAAGTAAGGTAAATGCTATCAATACTACCAATAAAGGCAACGATGAGCAAACTGGTAATGTTTTTCCAAATGTTATAGCAGCATACAGCAAGGTAATAATAAAAATTGATCCACTGAACTGAGCCATCGGTATGATGTAATCCCGAGAGCATAAATTCGAAAGTCGTACCAATATTTGGATATGTCTGTAAAACGTCATATCTAAGTAGGATGTGCTTGAGTTACAATAGAACTTTGCCGAAAAACCGAATCTGAAGTATTAAACATTATATTAATATCATACTCATAATAATGCCAAAATCACAACAATTTGTTTTCTTACAAAATTTTGGTCGAAAATCCGTTAATACATTTTAACGTAGAATAGCAAGTAGCAACAGTCAATCCTCCAAGACATCCAGTAGGAAACATGAACACAAAATTAGCAAAACAAATTATGTATCGAAAGGTTGGCTTGTGACAGTCACCCAAACTCCAATATAAAAGTGGTGTTCCATGTAAGCAAGGTAGTTACATTGAAATCATTGGTACTGCCACAACACAGAAAACTACTAGAAAAACTCCCGACCCTAATAGCAAAATCGGAAATACAATATCGTCACTAACACGCGATTCTAGTATACGTTTCATTAAATGTGAAGAACGTCTTTGAATAGAAAGCTGAACTAAAGTGTTGTAAAGACTAGAAAACTCTTTTGCCAAAGTGTTATATGCGAAATACGCGATGATGGCGCTTATTTGGAATATGAGCAATGATCCATGATATATCAATATTAAAACGTTCATTTTCTTGTTTCCTAGAAAATAGTAACAAATCTCGTAAAAAGTTATAATTAATGATGTAAACAATATTACGGGCCATAAAATGCGATTAAGTATTGAATGGAAACCTAAACTTGTCTTGGCAAGCCTACATTTAAAATTTTGAAAATTAATGGGCAGAAATAAAAATATGTGACATAAATGTAAAAATGATTGGAGTATTTCAATAGTTGCTTTCGTTAACATTTTTAACTTCAAATTTTTGAAAAGGTATAATATTTAAGGGAAAATTTTGAAAATTTTAAATACTTATTTGTTTCATATAGTGTTAATGTAAAATGTTAACAATCAAAATTTGCACTTAAAAACTCACAGCGAAATTATTCAATTACATAAAGTAAGAGTAGAGAATTTATACTGTTCTATGGGCTGAAGACTTTTTAATCTGTTTTCGAAAAATAAGGAGAAAAAAATGTTTAGTTGGCAAAACAATTTAGTTCACAATATCTTGTTTTTCTATCAAACTTGTTTTTACAAAACTTAAACTACGACGAACATTTCTATAAGATTACAGTACACGATTCCCATTTGAAGTATATATGTAAAAGTCCTTTCTTTATATTTTATAAGAAACATCTATGCGAGTTGATCAATTAAAGCTAGTTATGTCATAATCACAACATAGGGCAACGCAGACAAAGTACACAAACTAAAAAATTTACCATCTATCTATTGAAATGGTTTCATAACATTATTTTGAACAAATATTAGTGGCCGAAAAATAAAAAAAATGTAATATATCATGTTTGTCAGTAAATTCACATACCAACAGTATAGGAGACGATTCAGAGATAATGAGCAACGTGCTTTTTATTTCCAATTTGTTTTGTTTTCTGTTGAAAAATTGCAGGTTTAAATTTTAGGTCAAATGTGTTTCTTATTTAATCACGCAGGTAGTTTACACAGAAAAAATGGAGTTTTATCGAAAAAGTAAACTATTTCATATTCTGATTTGATTGATTTTACAAAAGTTGTAAACTCCCGTCAAAACGATTTTAAAGAATATAAACCAATTGAACAGTGTATTGAATGTTGTGCTAATACGTAAGTCTGCGCACTAAAATTGAATTGGTAGGAAGTCTAAGCATATAAATTTGTCGGTAGAATCATTGGGTAGATATTGTAACAGTCACTTTTCAATCTGAAGAATAATGTACTGTTACTGCCCATGGTTCGGAAAATAATGTGAAGTTGGGAGAGCTAGAAAATGAGTTAGTTCGTAATGTATTTATTTTAACACAACAAAATCACATAAATAGAACAATTCGTACTCACAATTATTTGTTATTTAGAATATATTTTTAATTTGTAAATTTTGTCTCGGTAACTACACAATATGGGAAGACTGAAAGAGCCCACAATTTTGTAGTACCGAGTGGATCAAGTCCATATTCCAGATTAACTCCTCTTCTTCTTGGGATGTGAGTTTGTTCACATCTCTCTCTTTCTTCTCCATGAGGTGTGCATGTGGTTGGTGCTTGGGGTGAGATGATAAAATATACACGAGGGGCTACAAACCCCCCAGCCAACTCGACACTAATCGGTGTTATCCGGGTAACTGTCGACGACCCAGATTAAGGGCTCGGTAGTCAGTAGGTTTTCGTGTACGGAGAACCCTTGCTGGTGCTGCTTCATCTTCACCGGTAGAGTCGTCGCAGTTTTGTGCAGGGTCTGGGTCTTCGGAACGTTGTAGGTAGCGACAAAGGCGACTTACATGGACGGGGGATTTTGTGGTGCCATCCAGAAACTCCACTTCATAGGTGACTGGTGTTATCTGTCTTGAGAGTACCCCCGGGGTAGATGATTAGAGTGGCATGAGACCACTGGCAATACCGCGTTGTTTGCTTGAGAGGGTAACGTCTTCTATCACAACTGTATCGCCAACTGAAAGATCGTCTTGTCGATGGCGCTTGTCATAAGACAACTTGCGTTTGGCTTGGTTGGACTTCAGGCGCTGAGTGACTTTCTGGATGAGGTTCTGAAATGACATTGAAAGAGAGTTGGTGTTTTTATCATTGATATCATTTGGAATGTCAATGTCGTCATCGTCAGGTGGGGAAAGTACAGAGTCAATCGGTAAAAGAGGTCCACAATTAAAAAGAACTTTTGCGGGGCTTTCTCTAGTGCTGTCATGAGTAGCACTGTTGATGGCTAGTTGGTATAAAGGAATGTTGTGGGCCCATTTCTTATGAGATTTTCCATCTAAATATGCACGTAGAATAGGCTTGATTACTCGGTTTACTCTTTCTGTTAAGTTGGTTGCTGGATGGTAAGAGCTGATGTAAGTTAATTTGACTCCCCACTTTTTGCAGAGCTGGCTTACTTCGCTGGATTTAAAGGTGGTGGCGTTGTCACCTATGAGCGTGTGTGGCAGCCCATATCCGCAAAATATTTCCTTTCGGAGTACATGTGCAACTGATTGGGAGGAGCAATCCCGTATGGGATGGAGTTCGGTGTATTTGGAAAAGGAATCAACCAATACAAATAAGTAGGCATATTTGGAGCAGGTTGATGTTCGGAAGGGCCCCATAAGGTCCATGTAGAGCGTATGCCAAGGCGAGGTGATTGGTTTTATCCCCATGAAACCTGCTGGCTTTTGGTTTGGGTACTTGTTCTGTTGGCATAAATCACAGGTGCTAATGTATTTAGTCACAGCTTTATTCATGTTGGGAAAATATGCATGGGATTTTACACGTTGAAATGTCTTGTCAATGCCAAAATGACCAGCTTCCGGCACGTCATGTAGATTCTTGATTACAGTTGAAATTAGTGATGCTGGAATTAATGGGACAAGTTTACGGGTTTTAATGCGTTTGTAGATGATTCCTTGAAGCTCACAGTATTGATCTGCATGTGAAGTCATAGTTTGTTGGCAAAGGGAATCTTGTTGCTGATTTGTTTTGAGTGTCTTCTTGTCCAAGTCACAAGTCAATGTTATAGTATTAAATGAGACTTCTTCGGATGGAGGATCAACTGGGGCACGTGATAGTGCATCTGCTAATACTTTATCCTTTCCTCTGATGTGTTCTATCTGGGGATACCACTCTTGAAGTTTTAGTGCCCATCGCATTAGACGAGAATTTTTATTTTTCATATCCGCAAGATATGACATGGCA
>JAQFXM010008719.1:0-10348 GCA_034693345.1 Entomobrya multifasciata | reverse complement strand
TCTTCACATGTCTGTACATTACATGTCATGCTTCATCTTCGTCTTTTCTTCATGTCTTGACATGACTTGTTATAAAAACATAATGGAAGGTATAAGCAATATGGAAAAGCATGATTGGCGACGGTGACTGGCGTCTCTCTGCTATTGTGATTCTTTTATGGTAATCTCTTTCTAAACAAATCGTAATAATGTGCAAATATACAAATGCAAAAACGAAAATAAAGAAAGGGTGGTTTTTTAAATTCCAAATCGATTGTATGGGAAAAGCAATTAGTTGACAAGATCACCCTTATCAAAACACCGAACTACATGTGTATGTACCTATTACAGACACAGACTACTTCTGCATGCTGCTGCTTCTGTTGTTATTGTTATATTACTAAACTGGTAGATGAACTAACCAAGCCGCTCTCGCCAATTACCTTTGTTGTAAAATAAAGCTAATGTAATGTTGTTAGTATAGTTGATAGGTATTATCAATGCATGTTATGTTGAAAGTAAATGTTGTGATTATATGATTGTCCAACGTGAAAAGTGCCTTTGTTTTAGAGCAGAAAAATACGACATAATAAAGGCAGTTTAGCTTTTTTCGCGGTGTGTAAAAATTATAGGGTTTTTTATCGGTCTCCTCTTTGATCTGTTTTGACAATCTTTGTCAGAACGGCACACAGTAATTTGTGCTTGTCTGTGTTGATGTGTTTTGTAAATACATCTCATTGTCAGTCACTTTTTCTTTATGTCCAGTAAATGAGGTGCCATAAAAAAGTTACATACATCAGTCATTCATGAGTATGTTTATGTTTACACATAGCATTTTACTCACTTCAAAACGACAAAGAACTTATAAATTATTCTTTTCAAATGATGTACAATTGTACATTTAAGATAATTATGATTTACAAACGGCGAATACATAACTTTCAGTGTTGGTAAAAGGGTTCTTTTGCATAAACAACCTTAAATTACTTGCATTGAAATGCTATGAAAATTATATGTACGTTTCGAATTACGCATACCAGAAGTACTATATTAAGTTTACGACAAACATAAAAATGATTAACGTAACGACTTGCAGAAAGCTAATCCACGCGTCAGTAGTATGGACTCTTTTTTTGCAATTTTGGGTTTTAGGTTTTAACGTTTCGATAGGCATTAATGCATTTTTGGCCGTATTCAGAAAAAATGAAATCAGTTTGCCTGAAATTAGTAGTTTTGCTCTTTTCCAGAGTCGAAGGAAATGTTAACGCCCAGTTAATACATGTTAGTTGAAAACTTAAACAAAAAGATGTGTGAAGTTATGCTCATGATTATATGATGACGATTTCATAATAGCCTCAGTCCATTTGGCAGGTGAAGAATTTATGGCGGATATCCGTGCAAATTTAAGAAACTCTTCTTTATTACCTGCACATGAAAATGAAATTAAAACAAAATTTAGAGAGACAAAGACGAGGACACATTTCAAAATACTTTAACTTATAATTGCATTTTCACTTATGATTTAATACATTATTATAATGAAGATATTTGACAAAAAATCATATTCTGTTCTTTTAAACCGTTCATCATTATAAGTACTTCAATCCATTCTCTACGCAATATAATATACATAATATGCTACTCATCATATATTATATTTTATTGCAGGTTTTATACCTACTAACCGAAGCGTGATAATTCAAAACGTTAGGTCGGTCTTAAAGAATTCATTATAAAATCTTCCTCGTGATGATAATGATGATCAAGAGTGGTGGTGGCGGTAATAGCAATAAAACGCACAGCATAATATATTATACACTCACTGTAAAGTAAGGACGTAAGACAAAAAAAATGCTACCTTAATAGTGGTAATGACTGCGACAAACAAGGGACACTTGAGAAAACAAACTTTTTGACTGAGCAAGAAGGAGAAAGTTATTACGCCGACGCGACGACTTAGAGGAGAACCGTGATGAGAGATGGCTGTGTACTTAGATTTACAGCAAAAATTCAATATTATGCATACCGATGCATGATGCACACACACTACACAGCATACATGCATGCGTGTGCAACGCGTTACTTTTTTTTTCTACCTGAACCGCTGATAAATGATGAATATAACGACTTTAGGCGATCCTTTGTAATTATCATAATTGCTGTGATTATATTTTTCTTTATAAGCATTTAATTTTCATACAGATAATAATTTTTCTCCAAATGAGTTAGTTAAGGTAAAGGTGAGAACTTTTAATTAAGTCACTTTGTAGTTTTCATACCTTGTGAATATTTTATTATGTGTACGAGTGATTATTACTATTACGATTATGAAGATTATGTGATTGAAAGAGATGATGTGCTTGTTGTGTTTGCATTACTTTTGTTTTCGAACACTTTGCCATCATGCTATGCCATTGCACTATCTCTTATTCCTTTTTCGTAACAATGAGTGAACATAAAGAACAGAAAACAGCAGGAAGCTCGATCGATATAGAAAAAAAGTGACAGACAGGCTTCTGAAATGCTAAGTCAGAGAGTGGACATGGACATCAAGTCTGCTATAGTTATTTTAGAAAAATTATGACGCGTAAAAGTGTGAACATAAAAGTTAAAAATGATTCAATCATACAAATAAAAGAAGAACATCTACCGAATGTTTGCATTGAGCTAATTACTTTATTGAATTCGCTTTGATTATCATGTACACCAATACACAATTCTAACGCAGCAGACATTCATCATCAAAATATGAGAATACGCTTTTAAGAAAAAAAGTCATTTAACTTTCTTTAAATTTCTCAATATTAACTTTTACATAGCCCTATAGGTAATACCTAAAGCATTTGGAGCAAATTCAAACAAATATTTAGCATTAGTTATATCTTAGTCAACAATCACTTAAATCACGTCACTGATGCACTGTACACATGCATCTTTGAATAATATATATA
Source organism: Entomobrya multifasciata (assembly GCA_034693345.1). Taxonomy (NCBI): domain Eukaryota; kingdom Metazoa; phylum Arthropoda; class Collembola; order Entomobryomorpha; family Entomobryidae; genus Entomobrya; species Entomobrya multifasciata. Next base: position 7,418 of record JAQFXM010008719.1, on the reverse strand, counting down.
CACACATTTCAAAATATAATGCTCAATTTTTTTTTCGAATGTTGACATAAATACGATTCGGAGTAGCAATAATGGCATTGCATCAAGAAGAAAACATATAAAAAATGCACCATCAGCATAATAAACTATGAAAGTAAAAATATTTACATTGGATAAAAAATGAAAACCTATTTTTACACAGTTCCTTCCTTATATATTGCATCATTTACATCATTGTCATTGCTGTATCAATATTTTATTACAAAACATTGCCTATAGATCAAGAATACCAAGAAGATAATGTATAAACTATTTGTTTATTAACTATACACACATATAATTTAATTTCTATCCCATCTAAACATTTTATTAAATAAATTACTGAGCCTTCTATATCCCCGTTTTCTACGAATCGTGTTTAACAAGCTATTTGGATCTGGATGCATCTGAAATCTTGGTCCCTGACCAAGCTCATGGGAGACATGAAATTGAAACCGATGAGGATGTGGTCCTTGTCTTGGAGGTCTTCTGTGATCTTGTGTGTAAAATACGGTAGGTTGAGGATTTGTGGAGGAGTGAAGATGATGAGTAACTTGCTGAGTAGGTTGGTGTTGTACATACTGGAGCTGATGTTGTTGCTGTTGTGTTTGCAGTGTATATGGGGCATTGCTATAAATTTCATTATTATTCACTTGATTGTTGATGTTTTGCCCATTATCGTAAGATTGCTGAGATCCTTGGTACTCATAATTCTCTACAATTGGACCATTTGTTTCTGGATAACTTGTTGTAATTGATATTGGTGTAGTTGTTGGAGGAGTTGGCGAAGACTGATGTTGTGGGAGGACTACATGAGTTTGATGAGAGCTTGATGCTTGCTGTGCTTGTTGTTGTGCTTGTTGTTGCGCTTGCTGTTGTGCTTTTTGTTGTTGGTACAATCGCAATTGCATGGTTCTGGTTGGGTCAGTAATTGCATTTTCATTTGTGGACAAGGGAATCAGAGCCATGCTTGGAGTAACTTCAAATGAGTTGGGGCGAATAGTTGACGACTGTTGAGTGGGCATTGGAGAAAAGTCTTTAGAAAAACGGGTGGGTGCCTGGAATTGGGGATGAAAGGGTGTGTGCTGAATATTTGTTGATGTATGTTTTGGACCATGATGTATGTAAACGGAAGAAGTAGCGGATGCAGTTGGTCCTTGGTTAATGTTAATATCATGAGGAGAGGGGGATAAGACAGCTATTTGGTTTGTCGTGGCAGACGACTGGTATGATTGTGGAGGGGGTGGTGGCCGTAATCCTTTAGATGGACCATGGTAGGCTGAGTTGTGATTGGGGATATCTAATTGAAGCAATTGGTTTCTAACTATTCTTCCTTGTTCACGTTGTTGAGGTTGTGGTGCATGCTGATGCTGTTGAATTGGAATCGGTGATGATTGGGGTTGTTGTGGACTTGGATGAACTATAAAGTTTTGCACAAGAGGTGGTCGGGTTTGGGGAGGGGGTGGAGGTGGATGATGTTGTGGCGGTTGAGAAAATTGTGGTTGTTGAATGCTGGGTGCATGTGTTCTTGGAGGGAACTGAGGGGTTGGATTACTTTGAGGAAAACGAATTTGAGGGTGACGTTGTGGGGCAGTTACATGAGGAGCTGGAAGTGGTGGATTGGGTCGATGTTGCTGCTGTTGTTGAAAATGTTGTTGGGGAGGGGGATGGTTAATTTGCTGTTGATGGGAGGGTTGTTGAGGAGGTGAATGATTAATTTGTGGTTGCTGTTGAGGTTGTTGTGGGGCAGGGTTTTGAATTTGTCGTCCTTGCTGGTGTTGCTGAATTGCAAACCTATGGTGCTGGTGCTGCTCTTGTTGCCTCTGGAATTCATATTGTCCTTGATTCTGTTGATGATGGTGAAACTGTTGTTGTTGCTGATGTTGTTGCGGTTGTGGTGCTGGTGGATTGGGAGGTCGCGCTTGTGTACTGGGTGGGGGAGGAGGTGGAGGGGGAACTGGAATTCTTGCTCCAAATTCCAGTGGAGGTTGGGACTTGATTTGAGAGTTGAAAATATGTTGCTGATGCTGCTGCTGTTGATGTTGCTTGTTTTGGGTTTGTGCAGTGGAAGGATTGAATTGTCTTGGTGGAGGGGGAGGAGGTGGTGGAGGTGCACGTAATCTGTGGTGAGGAGGAGGAGGATGATGTGTTGTAACTTGAAGTGGAGGTGTTCTTGGTGTTGTATATGGCTTTTGAATCATAGGAATGCGTAGTTGCGGTGGATGATGTTGCTGAATGTGTACATTGTTTTGTGGGGGTAATCGTCTATGCTTTTGTTGTTGGTCGTTATTTTTGTGAGGGGCAAAATTTTGATTATTTTTATTTTGCTCTTCGAACTGTTTCGCTTTATTTGGATCCTGGAAAAACTCTTTAAACTTTTTGAAAGCAATGTCAGCAATTTCCTTATCTTTTTCGGGTAACGCAGTATTGTTACCATCAGTCAACCCAGGAATGGTGAAATCATCAAAATTAATATTTTCATCCCCTCCAAATCCTACTGTCAAAATCTGTGTTTTTGTGTCCCCAACTTGCCTGAAAAAGGCAAGTACGATGGGTAAGTTTTTGAAAGAAAATGGGGCATTTTGAGACATGAAGTAACAAAGCTCAGAATAGCCAAGATTTCATAGGATATATTTTGTATGATTTGTTAATGGACATGACATAATTAAAACAACATGTGAACAATATTGTTACAAAATATTAATTTCCATTTACCCGCCTCCAAGAACTTTAACATTTCCAAGAAATTTACTAAGGTCAACATCAGTTAGTCCCAAGCTCTTTGGATCTACCAGTTCAACTCCTTCAGGTAACTCATGCTTAAATTCACCATTGTTCTCCTGAGCACGTGCTCCCATTAAGAAAACAAGTGCCAGGAAAACATTCGCTGAGCAAATCCGACTAGACCACTTGAACATTTTTGGAAACAAAAGTACCAAACAATTTTTATCGAAATCGACAGAAAATTTATCAAAAAGCAAAATATTAGTAACGGGACCTGTTACTTAACAAAACATCCATAAAAATTTTCATTCACACACACACATACACTCAAATACTCATAATTACTCCATTTTATAGTTATGAAATCAGAGCATCTCACAATTATATAAGAAAATTTTATTGCATATATCACACAATTTTTTTTACACAACAGTCTATACCATTCAATTCAACAGACATTCAGGATTCAGAAGCACTCAAAAAATTTATTTATATGCACTTGATATTTCAAATATGTGTAATTTAAATACGAAGTATTTTCTTACCATTTCAAAAACGGAAACCACATACGTGTAAACTACTAAATATAGACACTAAAGAAACTTAAAAATTACTCACTTGTCACCCACCATGGGAATTTTTTCTATTTTTCAGTTTCACTCGTTTACTGTAACTTATAAAACTGCTCTAGACCCAAAGGAATCACACACAACCACACAAGCGTCACTTTTGATGATTTACATTTAAGTTCACTTTCAGCCCGAGCCAAAATCATGAATGGCTTCACTTTTGGCAGAAGCTAGAGTTACTATTACGTTTTGCTGTCAAATTTAATACTGACAGAGAGAGGAACCTTTTACAGTACTCTTTTGGACGTAACACACAGACAAGCGCGATAGATAACTTAACAATGATCATCATCACATCATCATCATCAACAACAATGACGTTCCTTTTTCATACACATAATCGCAGTAGATATATGAAGTAAGGATTTTGCTTATTATTATACTTCCGTCTAATGCTATCATCATGAAACCATGTTATATTTGTATCCCTTTTTTATATTACGTATTTACCTGCAGAATGCAATGCAGTAAGTCTCAATGTTGTTCTTCTGAGAAAAGTGTAATGTAACACATTGCAAATCAAGGCACATTTTTAAAGAAGTATTCCCGTAAAATAAGTACTTTTTTCAAGCAAATTGGTTTGACTGTCTTAATCTTCTTCAGGATCTACCTCAATTGCCACTCATACTCATATGTACTATATATGTCTGTCAGACTTAGAATTCAAAAAGCCCCATGTATTAATTTGAGTTGTGAGATATGCCAAAAGTTTATACAGTTGATCTAATTTTTTTGCTAGGTAAATAATAATAATGGTGAGACAAATCGAATCTTGAATCCGCTGTAAAACCTCTTTGTAAATTTTGTGTAAGCCGAAATCACTGAAGAAGGTGGTTGTTGTGGGGGTAGTTTGACACAGTGGAAAATTTGCTAACATGCTGTCATGTTCCTTTTTTGCATGCTTATGTGTACTTAACTATAATGATCGTATCGTATCACATAATTATTTGCCTAAATTACTCTGAAATAGCCAGAAATTATCCCATTAAAAAAATGCTGCTGGCTCTGTACATTAAACGAAATACAGACAAAACATTAATCCTCAAAAAGTGACACATTCTGAACAGTGAACAAAAGAGACTATAAATTACATAACCACCTTGTTTTTACCCAGGTTAAAGTATATTTTACTACCTGTGTCCTGTGTACAGGTGTAACATTTATATTTTTAGTTGGGACTGATTACGAAAAAAATTCTTTAATAATAGATGAAGAAGAAAATTGAGGGAATGAAAGTCAAAGTGTGTGTACGCGCATAGTTTAAAGCAATAAAATAAGAAGGTTCTACATTCTTGTCTGTTTTTGTCTAGTGAAGTGAGATAGGATTACGATGACGAGTCAAATGTCAAAGGAAATTGCAAGTGACGCATTTTTTTGGAAGGATAAAAAGCTTTTATTTTTGAAAAAAGTTATATAAGGTAACGATGAACCTACTTACATAAGTACTCTTTCAAATCACAAAGAATTTTTTTTGTTCTTTTTAAGGTCTCACGTGAAATGTGGAAATGTGGTTTTATCAAACAACTGAATTGAATATCATGTTGATAGAAAAGATCGACTAACGACTCGTGTTGTATAATAGAAATCATGATATAATGATGATTGAGGATTCAGGATGAGATCAAGAAGACGCGCATGCTCTCAAAATGATATTAAAAGTGATATAATGATGACGAAGAGAATGAAGAAGATGATCATGTTGAATATGTTGATGATAGAATAACGACTAATGATTTTTTCACAAAAATTCCCAAAACCCTGTAATTTTACAAGATGATGAAAGATTCTTATTTATATATCTTGTTCATTGTGTGCACTGTGTAACATTTCTTTTTTTTATTATGAATAGTCATCATAGTATATAAAAAGGGGCAATGTGCATTTGCCTATATTCACTCATCGTCTTTTTTTTGTAAAGCTCTATAGATTTTGTAAGATATCTGCCTTGCAGACAAAAAAAGAGTGTTTTGTTATGATGTAAGATGATCCTACTTAAGAGATGACTTATAAATAACAAAGATGTCTTCTTTTTTCAAAAGTGAAGGAATGAGAACGTTCCTTCCCATCAAACTTGGTTAAATACAAATTGCAAACCAGTAATCATAAAAAAATGTAGGCGGAGAATTTCATATTACTTCACATTAAACATTGTACATTATTACGTTACGGATGAAATAAAAAACATGAAATTATAGAAAACCCATTTTATTTTTGAAGTCTCATCCGTTGATTTTTTTTCTGTAAAAAAATTGTGTATATTTAGTAATTTAGTTATAAACAAACATAACGAAAAGTAAGGAGTATGAAGGAAAGACTTAAATGAGCTGTGTTAATTATGATTTTGTTTGCACACAAGTACTTTGACAGTAACATAATTTGATGGAGTGCAGGTGAACGATGAAAAAAGTAGGATAAGCTTATTGTTATTGCATTCATTTGGCAGAAAAAAATATACTGTAAAACCCGTAGACACATAGTTTGTGAGTTCCCCCTTTAACTGCTGTTATTATTACTTATTTTACCGGAAATGCACACTCAGAAAAATACTTTGTACAAAAAATGTACAGAAAATGTAATGACGAAGCATTAACGATTTTGCAATATCGTAATTTATAATCAGCTTCAAAAGTATGAAATACTCACGCGTGTACACGGATTTCAATCAATATTATTCATTGGAATTTTATCTTTTGATATTACTTTCGGATGGCTTACTTTAGCCTGAAAATTGGGGGAAATGTTTTTCCTGGTCAGCCAAATTGATGTTTTTTATGTTTCCTTTCTTCCTTCAGGATAGGATAATATGCAGTATTAATGCATTAGATTTGCATAAGCAATGAACGTTTGTGTGTCAAAAGTTGAATGGATGAGTGGCATTGATTTAGTGTGCTGATATTTTCATATTCACTAATTAATGGCGAGAAATGGGCAGATAATTCCTGGTTTTATAGCAGTTACGATCCTTCAATCTTTTACTTTTAATTTAGAGTTTGTTGCAGAGGCAGAGGAAGGAAATGTTGCATACAAATTAACGAGTACAAAATCTAGTTGTCGAGTGTGAGCGGGGTATGAAGAGACAATTTTAGGATGAACTGGCCAATTATTGTGTCCATCACATCCTTCATCACAAAATCAGTAGAAATGGTTATAGAATCAAGAACTGCATTTTCTAAAATCTTTCATCTTTTACAAAATCAGTCAATAATTTCAATGGTTGTTTACTTACTAGTATGCATCATTCAATATTTCCATTTTATCCAATACGTCAACCAAACCTCCAATAAACGAATCTACTCAATAAGATTATTCTACCTCAAGTGATCAAAAAAATTATGGCGTCAAATATATGATACATTATCCGAGTTGTTTATATGACTTATGAAAATGATAATAGGTAGACTTGAAATCTTGGAATAAAATGAAATATTTTTTCTATTGATTTTTTAGAAATGCGAACACGAGATACAAACGGAGAGGATCATGCATGAAATTGCTACCTTTTTCAAATGCAGTTAATTTACCTACGTTAATGCATTGTTATAAATCTATCATTGTCATATGATTTCATTTCATATTCCACAACGGATTCCTTACATATAAGCATTTTGAAGTGCTGTTTTCATGAAATTGCCCACCTTACTAATACTTGCCGGTATTATCAATAGAATTAAGATTCTTTTACGGTTGACTTTGTTTGAAAATAGACTAGATATACAAAAACCAGGAAATCGTTTCAAAGATGGAAAATTATGGAGTTAGTAAAACACAAGGATCTTTTTAGATGCAACTACAAACAAACTAGGTATATTTTTTCATTTTTATATGAAATCATGTAACTCAATAAACCAACATAGCAGAAACAACACGAGAATAACGATTTCATTGCAATACGTTTACAAAAATTCAGAAATACGTACATTATGAATTGATTTACATATAATATACTAATAATCTAATAGATATAAGTAAAAATTATTTATGCTTTATAATTTATCCTACTCTGTAATTAAATTATTACATGAACCAAGTAACCCATACAATAAAGTT
>JAQFXM010008718.1:0-10349 GCA_034693345.1 Entomobrya multifasciata | reverse complement strand
GACTTTGACCAATAACTTCTGCAACTTCAAAATATTTCGAGTCGAATTTTGTCCGGATTATTGTTAAACACCCTTTAATAAATGAAATAAAAATGCCCAGAAAAAGACGCAAGAGTTATGAATATTACTTGCTCAATTGTCTCTAAATAAGCAATGTACACAGTACTTTGCGAATGCTCGGGGAAATCCATTAATTTTTATAAATTATTATGATTACCACGCGATAATGACAATTTCCTTTTGGATAATTTATAATATGATATTATACCATGCCATCCCACACCAAAAAACTGTTATGTTCCCTTTAATCTCCGGAAAAAATAATATATTTTGATGAACGCGCTTGGTGTATTGGGGATTTTCGAACGCACTGGGAAATGTAAAGGTCAAACTTGGCAGTTGTGCTTTGACTTGAAAAGTATTAGTCATTATCACAGTGGAAAAGGCAACAGAACAGGAACTGCGATGAGAGAGTTTGGTTGCTTTCTATAATGTGTATTTCTAGATAGAAAGGCAAAAAAATTGTCAGTAAAGCTATATAATCAAGCTTGGCAGTGGCAATAATAAAGGGTCATTAATCACACCCAAGTTAATTGTCAAGTGTCACATTTAGAGTTTTATCTATTTTTTGATGATGTCGTGTGGGGGAACGGGCACAAGAATAATAGAGTAAAGATTATGGTGGTTATTATTATGATTCTTTAGAATAGATATAACATGTACAGAGATGTTTATATACGTATATTTTACATAACTAGAATATGTGGAGTTGAGATTATCGGGAGGGAGAAGAGAGAGTTGCAAACACCCAAATAACATCAAGCCGCAATCATCACTTCAGCCTCACCACAAAGCTACCACACCGCAAGAGAAAGAAGCTCCGGAACTTTTGCAACAATGGTAATGATATTACGTACATTAGCAGAGCAGTGTGTTTGAAATATTGTAGTAATTTTAATGTACATGTGGCTTGGTTTGGGGTTTGGTTTGAAGAAGAAAATTGACTCCAGGGAAAACTCTGTCTGGGAAAAGGGAATGAAACCGAGTTTGTATAAATGGATGAGTTAAGTTGGAAAGTTACATAAATGTGTACAGTATCAAGTTCAGTTTTCCGGTTGAACTGGTCACTTCGGTTTTAAAGTCTACGAGGATATTTTGGTTTAAAAATATAATACGAAAAGTTTGTTTAGAAGATGAACAATGTGAAAGTCTACACTTTGAAATGGAAAGTTGAAATTTACTACTTATGCTTGATTTTGACAATGTATTATTTTTATGCACTGATTTGGGAATTTCATATTTCCATAGATTATTTATCGACCCTATTTTCATATAACTAATAGCTATGTTGCATTGCGATATGATCGTGCTGTATACGAAAAAATTGCAGACGTAATATTGACTTAAAATTATACCTACGATTTTCTTAATTAACTGTAGTTCTCCCCAGGTATGGTATAGTATTTTCTAGATATGATATTGTAAGTTATTTGACTCCATTATTGAAAGCGTTTTAAATGTATACTTTATTTGCAAATAATGTCACAACAGTCACAAGTTCACAAGGGACATTTTGCAACGCCCCCAGCAGCATAAAGCTTGGTATCATCATTTCGTTCCACACATTTTTATGACACTTACATTTCATGAAAAATATAATCCGATATTGTTAGAATAAGCGTGAAAAATTCAAAAAATTGACTTTTGATCAACGTTAGTCAAACAAACGATCGGTCGGTACAAACGCCTGCCCCAAAACCATTAACGTTTATATTTTTACAATAAAATTGTGCTTTCGTGAATGAAAATTATCCGAAAAAATGAAATCGATTTACTTTCGCATTGCTTCGTTGCACTTTTCCGTAAATACAATTCTATGGAGGATTATACATTATACACATACATACATTCAGATAGATAGAGAAAAAATTGAAGAGAGGCAATAAATTCGTCACAATTCAGTACAACATTTATGATTCCACTGTATGCCTTTCATATAACTAATCTGATGTTTTGACCCCGCCGATAGCAAATAAAAAAAATTCTCTCCATTCTACTCACCCTTGCCTTGGACTCATCATTAAAGTAAAATGTGTAAATACTATCAATCTTTATGATTAATTAGTTTTCTCTTTCCAGGTAAGTAAAATAGCACTAATAGTTTATTTTCTCCACTTCTTCTGCCATCATCATCATCATCATCATTATGATATGTAGTATGCATCATCCTCAAGAGTAAATTTCTTCTTTTTTATCGTTTATGTCAGCAGCAGGATACTTTACATTGCATTCTCATCCAATCCACCCATACATGAGACTTGGCCATGCATCATCATTTTCTCCTCCAGCTCTTTTGTTATCCTCCACTCCCCTCCACTACATATTCACCATCACCACCACCATACAAGTAAGACAGCATTAATGTGTCCCCTCCAGTCAGTCTTGTACTCTTTTTACCTGCCTCCACACACAAACACACTCACTCACATATCGTCTCCATTTTTTTCTCAGTGAAGATCTCTCGTCAGGCCAGGCATTATCGTGCCTCCTACTCTTCTTATATTACAGTCATTAATCACTGTTTGAAGTAATTATTAATTTCAACGGTGATTTTTCCCGTCTTCTTCCTTTTTTGCCTTCATCATCGTCATCATCCTTTTCGTTTACTCTACTGATGATGTCTACTTGTGTGTGTGTGTGTGTGTGTGTGTAGTATGTAGGTATTGCTCCACATTACATGCACACAGAGAAGAAGACAGACAGACAGAGTATAATAATGTATGAATGATGAAAAGAGACGTGGTGATGATGAATGGCCATTATTGAGCACAAGACGTGAAGTAATCTGTTATGTCTGTCTGCCTCTTTGTTCAGTTTAAGCAAAAGTCATTAGCGTCAACTGAAGAATTGAAGAATAAAGTATCAAGCAGCAAAAAGAGCATTTTCAAATCATGAGAGCGCAGGAGGAGAAGAAGAAAAAAAAATCAGTCGTTTTCGATGTAAAATGATGTATTTCACTCTCATAAACACATTTTTCATAACACACCAGGCCCAATGATGCAGAGATATATTGCCATGCACAAAAGTGTGATGATGAAAAACAGTTTTCCAAGTGTAATCTGTAATCATTGTCATTCGTCATTCATTAGTTTTCTGACGGATACACATTAATAAAAATAGTTTCAAAATGAATATTTTTAAAATTAATATTTTTTAAACTAAATGGATGATGAATTAGTAATGTACATATAAAAGGAACGAAAAATGGAAAAATTCTGAATGTTTAACTCGCCTGAGTAAAATAGATGTACCTTTTTGCATATGGATCTTAAATATTTGTGATTTCAATGGAATTGATTTAAAATAAACGAGCAAGTCGTTTTTATTTAATGGTAAATGTTTTTATACTTAAATGTTGCATGCACAGAGCTAGGTGATATCAATCAATCAAAATCACTCATTCATCATCATCATCGACGATTTTTACATGAAAAAAATGAAAATCCATTCATTCGTTACGTTTCTCTAATTCGACAGCAGCGCCGACCGACCCATCCAAAAGTCACGCTGGCATCATTCATGTTTATATTTATATGACTGCTGAGTAGAAATGTATACACATAAAATGTTACTTATGCATTTTTTATGAAAAATTGCGGAAAAATATTAATAAACAACTTTTTAAATGTGTAGCATATTAGCTGTAAAAAACTACATTTTTCATGCAATAGGCCTCTCGTCATGAAATGAAGGCCATTTTTTTCATAAGTTTGGTGGAATTATGTAGTGCAGTGCACTAGCTTTTGACTGACATGACTTGGGCGAAGCGAAACTTGATGGTAAAGTAGAATGAGTGAGTGAGTGAGAGGGAAAGAGGAGGAAATTCCATTTAGGATTAGTTTTGACAGGTGAGATTTTTGATTGATTGCCCTTTTTACCAACTGAACAGGCTAGGAAGGCAGTTTTTATATATTTTATATGGACATACACACGTTCGTAGCCTGCGTTTACGTTTTTGTGTGCAATAAAGTACTCAAGTAATTTCGCCTTCTTCATTTCTCATTCAGAACAATCAGTCTTCTTGTGTGTGTTGTTGTTTGGTTGTGAGTCAGTCAGTCACTCCAATGTTCCTCCCTGTTTTCCTTTGGCGATGATGATTACCTTGCTGACGATCTCTGTCCATTTCGTTAAGTTTTATGTTAGTTTCCACTTCCACTTTATGCCTCTTTTTTTCTTAGGGTAAAAAAATGGTTTATGTATGTTGTGTTTTTCTTGTGTGTGATTGTTTTCTGTTATGATTTATTCCCATCAGCTGAATACACATAATTCTCAAGTTCAGAAGATTCACGGCTAAAGACGGGCTCTGGCAGAAAAAAAAGAAATGACTTAACTTTCCTCTACACGCCAATAATGAGTTTTTCCCGAAAGAAAAATGGAATGATGATGAGTCGATGTGCTAGCTAGAAGGGAGGGACGATGATCAGGATCAGATCAGTAGGAGGATGAAGATGCTCTCTTCTTTGGCATTATGGTGATAATAGTAATGGTGTAGTGCGTGTACACACAAGAAGATAAAAATTTACGCGTAAAAAGATGAATGGTCGGTGTCAATTACAAATGGGTGATGGACGATGATTCATTATTTGATGTGATGGTAGAAAAAAGGCAAGCAAAGTAAAGTAAAATGGCATGGATGAAATGTGCTAAAGGTTAGTGTTGTTGGAAGGAAGGCAAGGATGTCGGTGTCGGAAGGAAGGAAGGAATTAATTTCAAAAGTTTTTGGGTTGAATAAAAATATGATGGTTATACCCCAAATTTTTTTTGACATTGCTATTCATACTGTAGCATGCTTACTTTATATCAAGGAATTAACTGTGATAATAACATCTTATTAGAATTCAGAGGGTGTACTCTGGAATATTTCTTGTTGGCCAGAAGGCAGGGTCTTAATGCGAAGCAAAAACTCTTGTCAGAAAGATGAGCTGACAGACTGTCATTCTGTCTTGAGTTTAGGCATTGACTGAATTGATAAATGTGTGCTTACGCTTTTTTGGTCTAAAATATTTGTATCGCACATGTTTACTACAAATAGATGCAGGTATTATAGCAAAGACAGATATTACGCCTATAAATGAATGAGTGGTTTAATAGGGGTGAAAAAATAGTCAATTGTATAGTACTGCGCGTTTTTTTGGTGACATAAAGGCATCTCATGCATCATGTGAGCATATTTATACACTGTTTGATTCATCTTCCTTTGTACATTACAAGCAAATGTAGATGCAAAGCACTTTCAGTTCAAAGTGAGAAGGATTGATCGACTGACAATCAATCTGAAAATATCCTCCTATTTTTATTGGTGATTGTCGTATATTACAACTAACTAAATAACAATGCAAGTTACAACAATGATGTGCTTTCAATTTCGTTTCATTTTGAATTTTCATTCATCCTCCGTCTCACTTTTCATTGTCTCTCTCTCGCTTACCCATTCTTGTTTGTTTACTTGACGGCTAGCAGGCATGAGTGGAGTAGGTAAGGAACAAAGGATGACTGACTGCAAAAGACGAAGCGATCTATTCCATTTTTCATCTGCCTTCTCTGTTGACTTGACTTGACTGTCCATCCATCCACATCACTCATTTTTGAAATTGCCCAATCCGTTTTTGTCAGCAGAAAGAAGGCGCACTTGCTTTGTAAAGTTAGAAAAAGCAAAACATTTATGCTTGTAATGTTGTGTTGATGTTCTCATTGCCACCACCATGCCACTTCAATAATGCCAAGTTGAAAGTTTAGACGAACAACAGAATAAAATAAAAGATAGTGACGCTTTACATTCAAGCGAACATGAGAGATAGAGATGAAGTGACGTGAAAAAAGAAAGATGATCTTTGTGACAGGTTGGCAACTACTGTTTTGAATTTATAATTTCCTCACTTTTGTGTTCACACATGCACACATCACACCACTTTTCTTCTTTCCCCTTTTTACCTTTTCGCCTGTCTGGTTAGTATTCGGATTTTTTTAACTTCGTCTTTACAACTTCAATCATATTTTTTACCATGCATTGTTTTATTGAATGATTCAAGACATTATTCATTTTCATTATTGTATTTCAAGTATAAAAATATTACAAAATAGAGGCATAGTATATCAGGTTTAATAAGACAAGGCGGATGCAGATTAGTTTTTTATTTATTGTCGGCCTCTCTTGTTACAAACTACATCGAACATGTGCTTATGAGACAGTCATCGTTTCATTGGAAAACAATGCGACGGGTGAATGTCTTTACCTCATTATCACGGACTGATGATTGGCGGCACCTATTTTTTACTTGGGCATTTTTCAATCTCTTTTTAAACCGCATTTATAACTACTTAATAAGGTATCGAAGTGCAAAAAATACTTCAATCATTTAGTTTTTAAATCTTTATGTCAGCATAATTTCTGCGTTTCACAAATCTCGCTCAGATTGTTATTCAAAGCGACTGAATTTCAGTGGTCATCCTTTTTATCATTTTTCAGGTACAACTTAACGAAAATGTCATGCAATTTACTAGGTTATCTAAGTTATTTTCACCTCCTGTCTATTTCCAACTTATAAATTAGGTATACTACTTTTATTTTCATTTACCAACTAGCCCTACGAAACTAGCCCTACATATATGATATTTTGTTGGTTTAAAGAAAATTTTGCTGAGGTACATGCAGGTAATGGCCACAATTAATCTGGGACTGAATGAAAATATGAATGACTACACTTGAGACTTATTGGCATTTAAAATATACATGTTTGTCTCTCAGCTTAAAAAATGCTTAACTTATTTCTAAAAATACATTTAAAATACGAATATTTAAAAACTTATATTTCATACATACGAAATTGTACTTTCGGTACTTATTACAAAAATGTCAATGTTTCGTTTGCGATGGATAAACAAATATTATTTTGAAGGTTTACATAATGATTTGGTCCAATGCTTTTCGATTGTTCAAGATTAACTAATTTAAATGTCTTTCAGTCGGTGGGTGGTTTGTGTATGTTTGTGTTGTTAGCCTTATTTACTTAATTTCCTGAGACTGTTCCAAGTAATAAGCTTATATAAGAAAAATGTTCGTACAAGCTAAGGGCGTTAAATAAGATGAGTATTACTTGTTCACGTTCTTGTCGGTTTTCTGCTTCTGATGATGAGTATGAAGTATGTGCACTTAAAAACATGACAGAAAAAGGGATAAAAGGAGACAGACAGACAGTCATGTGTAAAGGTATCACACATGAGGATAAATAGATTGTGTAGGGAGCGACGAACGAAGGTATGAGTCTATGAGTGAGTGGCAGTGTGGCAGACAGGCAAAAGTAAAATAGTCTTTTTTTCTTCTTCTTACTCGCTTCTTCGCTTTGCTTGATTTGATGTATTGTATAAGGGCATGTAATCATTTGTGTGTTATGTTATGGATGTGTATTACGTGTCGTTGCGGCGAAAGAAAAAGGGATCTTGATGGAAATAGAGAAGATGAAAGGTGCCCATAAGAAGTTTGTAGTGAACCTTGACGGCCTTTCTTGTAGTAATATCCCATCCACTCACTCATTCACAGTTAACTTCATGTACATACTTACATATTAGCTTGGCTGGTCATATAATATTTTATCAAATACTCTGTGGTGTACTTACTTACGACAAGACAACGACGTGTTGTAGTAGGCCATGCTGTTATATCAAATGGATGACGATGATAATGATTACGCTCTTCTTCATCTCTCTGCCTCTCTGCCTATTTGGCGTGTAGAGTGTGTATGAAATGAAGTGTATATGTAGTAGTGAGATACATTTATATTCTTCAATCTTCTCTTTCTTTTTGGAGGAGTTCTCTCTTTTCTTCTTTTCGTCTTGATAGTTACTGATGGTGGTGATGGTGGTAGCTCATTTATCATCTGAGAGGATTAGAGGAGCCGGCTGTCAAACCAACAGCCCTGGAAAATGTTGGTCTGACAGCGGCCGATTAGTTGACGGGAATTTATGCCCCTTCTTCGTCTTCTTTTTCTACTGAACTTCAACTTTTACATGGCCACAGCATATAAAATGGGAAAATTGACTCAGTCAGCTAGTATTATGGGTAGGAGTGGGAGAATTAGGATTGTGTAAATTGCATCTACTCGTGGAAAAAATATCATGACAGAAACTACTTCTCAAAACTATTTTGACTGCCATCTAGTTATAGAGATTTTTATATGCTTTTATATTTAAACTACTTAGCTGCATGTATGCAAGTATGCATGGATATCTTTTGTAAATATGCATTATATCTTCATCATCGGCGTAATAAAAACGGCACATGTTCAGAAGATTGTTTTTCGAGTACTTCCATGTAAAACGGGAACTGAAAATAAAGGGTACAAATAAACGTCTAATTTGCAGTTATTAAGAATTTTTGCGAGTTAGTGTCCTTGAAGTATAAATGCACCGTGTGCAAAAATCATTTCAAAATTTGCTACAATACGCAAGTAGTGGGTCTCAAAGGCAGTATAGAGCAAAGCGTAAAATTTTAATGTGCAATTTAAATACGAAAGAATTGATCATGATAGGTAAAGAGGCTTTTAATTACGCATTAAAGTAAACTGTTTTTGTGGGTAAATTATAATTTTAACATGATTGAGTCCACTTTCATTACAAATCGGGTCATTGTAAGAACTTTGCGTGGTCACAGTGTAATTCGACGCCAATATTACAATTAGCAAACTTGACACAAATTTACTTGTTGCGCAGATCGGGAAGACTACTAGTGAGAAAGTTGTATTATGCAGATGAATAACATGAACATAAAAGAGTACACACAAAAGTTTACTTTAGTTTCGATTGTAAATTCATGAATCCAATTTTAGCTCCTTTCGTGAATTCCTCAAATAAATTAAATTAATTTTTCGTTCAAACTTTGATCGATGAAAAATTCTAAGGTATTTAAAACTGATGACTGATGACACATAATTTTTATTTATGTTTAGTTAGCTTATTTTTGTAATCCCGATTGCATAAAATAAAAATGTATAAACTATAAGAGTCTATGACTTAGATGACATTTATGTATGCCGGTATCTGCTTTTCGTTGGATGGTATCTTCATTTTCTGCACGCACATGAAACGAAACATTATTAAATTTTTTCCAGTGAAAACATCCAATTTTACTTGACGCCATCACAAAATAGGAAACAGCAGAAGGATTGAACATTTTATTGTCTTAATCAAAATGTTTTCACTGTTATTTATTACACACGTGTATTATTATAGTACGGAGCACAAGATCATTACCATGCATTTCTACGTTGTTATTGTGTACTTATAATTTAGTAAGAAATTCCCCAAAATTTCGGGTACACAGATGTCGCTTTGGAAAGTAAAGTAATTCACATGCATATGCTCGTAAAGGATATGATATGCATCAAAACTATTATTGACATCCCTCATTATTCCCTTTTCCTGAAAAACAGAAGGACGAAATGGATAAAAATCTTCATTCCAAATCATTACTATTATCTTCCCCAAAACGTTCAATGTTTATAATGAAGACGATTACAAAGAATATTGTATGGTAAAGTAAGCACAGTGGTAATAAGTTATAAGCATGTTTATCATTATGATTCCAAGAATACCTAGCAATTTGTGAGGCAACGAAAATATAGGAAAAGTGGGCAATAGTCTCCACTTCAGAAAAAAAGTATTTGAAGCATGTCTCGATAGGATAATACAAAACATTACATGATACAGGTAATTACAAAATTATCTGTAATCATGAAGGCGTAATGTGTTGTGTCCAGAAAAAAATGCAACAACAAAATGCAGACATTGCCATCAAAGAGCCATCTTATATGTTGCCTGCCTCCACTTAAACGAGAATAAATTAAATGTTCATAGCACTGTTATTTGATATTTAGGTACATGAAAATGACGACCAAGGCGATGATCAATAGTGTACACTTTATTATCCATGTATTCTTTATTAGGAGAACACAAGATGATTGTATACACATCTTTCCTGTGCGTAAAAAGATGGAATCGTGATATTGTACGTCTGCGTTTAATTTTTGAAGCGGAAGCTGCTTGATAGTTAGTGGTATACAATTATTATACTTTGTAAGAGCTGTACTCTTTGGTGAAATGACATAATATATAATTGAAATAATCAGGGAGGTAAACTGCATAATTTTCTTCCACGAAAGCAACAATGTGGTTCACCCAACCGTATACAAATGGTTTACAAGATATATGTGTTCTTGTACTGACTCTCACTCAAATAATATAAGTAATAAGACAAATTTAAAAAAGAAGGATCTTAAAATGTATTTAATGTGGTG
>JAQFXM010008717.1:0-10349 GCA_034693345.1 Entomobrya multifasciata | reverse complement strand
TGTCACTGAAACTTTGAGTTTTGCTTGTGTCTGTCTTTATGTCTGTATATCCATTATTCATCCCCCACCACCACCACGAGTTTTTGTAACTAGCATTATGGCTGTAACGAATTCAAAAAGTAACAACATTGAAAGTTTATGTAGCGAAATGAATGCATTTAACAAACAAGTTAATACTGATACGGCCACGTTTCAGTGTACATTTTGCAACAAAACAATTACCAATTACGAAAATCTTTTTACGAATTACCGTGTACATGTTGAAGAAAAGCCATGTTTCGGTAATTGGTGTGACAACAAATTCACATCAGCTAAGGGTTTACGAAGGCATACTTTTACACATAATAGAGAGAAAACGTTCTTCTGTTATTTGTCAGTTTATGACAGTTTGTCAAACTGTTAACTCAAAGTGTCCGAAGTGTCCAAAAGAATTTGCGGATTCTGGACAATTGGTAGAACATTTTGCGAGACATAATTGAATTAATCTGGGCGACTTAATTCAACTTATTCAAAATGGGATATTGTGTTGGCTCGGTTCACCGGAAATGAGATTTATGTTTAAGTAAACGTTCTTAATTTTAAATTCAGATTTTTTGTAATCTCGTTTGAAACACTTGTATTTTGTAAAATTCATAAGGTATTTATTAAAATTTGAACTTGTGCATTGCACTTCTTCATGTTTGTTAGCGTCAAAATTGATCACCTCATCAATTTTTTTCAAATTTTCATACTATTGCAAAATTACACTCTACATGAATTTAAACTTTACATTGTTTTATAGCAGCAAAACGTTTTTATTTTTTTCATATTCAAATCTAAACATCACAATGGGATGTTTTAAGCCCGCATTCATAAATCAACATCATCATTGAGTGTCAAAATTCATTAATATATGGATATCGGTAGATTAAGAAAAACTGCAACATTTTTTTATTGAATTTAATTTTAAAAAACACTGATCGTTACACACATATTATGCATGTATAGAATATCTTGCATCTAATTAAAGTTTTTTAAATTGTTAAAGTAAGTTCAAGTTAATTTCTTATGTGATTTGATCTACTTTGCTTCAACAAAACTCATAAGACAGCGAATAGCGGCATATATATCGTTTGTTGAATATCTTTGCCACAGACACATATCATTCAGTTCTCACCATCACCTTAACGTATAAAATTTAAAATATTTTCAAATTCGAATTGAAATGCAATTTTTTACATCGCAGTTTGTTTCCAACGCCTTGTCGTAAATTCCACAAATTACTTCTTTATTAGAATTTGAACAGCTTTGCGTCATTTTTTATTCTAATGTGCCATTGTTAAATCGTAGAACATCTTAAAACTGGCTTTAAATATATCGGATCCACTGTTTTAGTCTAGGTGTGATTAAGCGTTCGTATAAATTTGCAGTATATACACAATGTAATAAATGAAATTAAATGGATCTTAGGGCAAGGCCAAACTTCTTGAAAGAAATGCAAAATTCTAACAAAATCATGCAAACGAATGAGTGGGAGTTAAAAAAAGTTTTACAAGAACAAGTACTTATAATTTATTTAGATTTTTTTAAATCTATAACTAAGAGGCTGGATTAAAATAGTCCAAAAGAAAGTAGTTATTTACTTTATTACTCTATATTTTGCAGTATATTTACAATATTTGAAACGAAACAAATTGGATTTATTTTCGTATTTTTAGCACTTGAACCAATTGTTGATATCACAAGCAATTTACAATAAAATAATATATAAACCCCTAACATTTAAACAAAACTTGTCTCGAATGAAATTAAATATAAACATTTTAATCATTAAAATGACTAATGTCAGGAAAATACCACGTAACATTGGTTTACCGAATAATTGGCTGAACACAGTATTAACTTAACAGACTGAAAAGTATTACGAACTAGCAAAAGAAAATGCTACTTGTTTTCAAAATTTGCAGAAAATAACTGTGTTCCAGAAATTTTGCAGTCGATTTAAATAGCATTTTTTGAATTTAATAAATAAGCGATACCATAAAACTCGGTCATTGGTAAATTTATTTACAAATTATTCAAGTATATTTAAAACGCTCGCGCAGGAAAAAGTCAAGGTTGTGGAAAACAGGAATATAAATTTGAGCGTGCAAGGTTATTCTTGGTGTTGACACTAAATTAAGTAATTACATAAGTACTTGTTCTTAGAAGCATTTCAGGAATTTATGGGAACTTGAAGTATCAAACATATCTTTTTACTACACACCAACACAGAAAAATAAGTGAATTAAATTTTGAAAAAATACACATAAGTCTCCACTTTATATGCAATACAAGATAGTTTAATTCATGTTCTGAGATTAATTTGGCTTATTTTTCATACTACCTCGTCACTTGTTGTGAGTCAACATATGTCTTCGCAAGGCACTTGTTTGCGAAAACGCTGTGAGACATTTGCCGCATTTAAATGGCTTTTCACCAGTGTGCACTCTTACATGCCTTACCAATGCACTGTTGGAACCAAATTGTCGGTTGCACAAGTTACATTTGTGCTTCTTGATTTTTTGATGAACTGTTTTAATATGACGTTGCAGACTTCCCTTTTGGCCAAATGCTTTGATGCAAGATTCACACTTGTAGGATTTCAATCCACTGTGCCCTCTTATATGCAGGTTTAGACCACTTGTGGATGAAAACGTTTTCTGGCATTTAGAACATGTTACGCGCTTCAGGGCACTATGGAGGTGTTCATGTCTTCTTAAATCACTTTGTTGTGCAAATCGTTTAAAACAGATATCACAACGATGCGGTTTTTCTCCAGTATGTCTTTGAATATGATTTCTGAGACCTTGCGCAGATCCAAGAAATTTGCTACATATATTACATTCAAATGGGGTAACGGTTTTGTGTGTGTTTATGTGGTTTTTAAAATGATTTTCCTGTATAAATGTCTTGTTGCAGTGAGTACAACTAAACTCTTTGCTGTCACTGTGCAACTGCTGATGTATCTTGAGATAATTCTTGCGATTAAATGATTTTTGGCAAACTTTGCACAAAAACGGTTTGAAGCCAGTGTGAATTCTCATATGTACTATGAGATTTGAATCAGACGCGAATGCATTGTCACAAACATTGCAGAAATATGGTTTCTCATTAATATGTCCGTGATAGTGAAAAAAAAGACTGCGTACATTATTGAATATTTTGTTGCAAAATAAACACTGATGGTTTTTGAGATTCATCTTGGTGCGGGCTCAAAAACTAGAGTTAGAACAGTATTTTCTCACAATTACTAAAATCTTGTCGCCAGTTATTTCACTTATGCATAACTTCGTTTTAGGTAGCGAGTAGAAATGGTTAAAAACTATTACTTGCTGGAAATTGACTTTTTGAAGCAGTTTTTGATATTCGATTTTCAAAAAAGCTTATATGACGACTTTTGTCTTTGTTTCCGACTTTGAAAATGCAGCTCGAAACAGAATTTGGATATTAAGTCTTGGTGAATAATTGTGTTGTATAATTACTTGAAGAAATAATTTTTTGATGTTTCCATTTCGCTTTAGATTATTATAAAGCACAACTTAGCTTTAAAATCAAAATATCAAGAAATTATGCTTGAAAATATTATACGTTAAGATTTATGTTTGAGGTGGGTTGAATTTACTTCTGTTGTGTACGCACTTTGTAATCAATGTCTACGGCAGAGCTTGGCGATCAGGATACATATGTCCTTACGTGGTCGGGAATTTTCATGTAGTTGAGTTTTAGGTATGCTTTCTAATGACATGTGTTTAGATGTCTACGTGATTAGCCGCATGTTCTCGTGCAGTGTAGATAAATAGTTCCTGTCCTGACAAATAAATAGATAAACAGTGCTTCATATAGTCATAAAGTGCATGTAACACTCCACACAAGAAATATTTTAAACCGCTGCTTGCACAGCAAAATCCCTGGGTGTGAAACACAAGGTATTCAGTTGGTATGATATGTAGAGTTAATGCATTGCCTTAAAACGATGTGATGTAAAGTTGATGAACGTTTCTGTACTATCGAATATATTAATGACCATTAGTTTAGAACTTGTTGCGTTGAGTACCATGCAGTAAAAGCGAACATGTATGTGTAAAACTGCTAACACGCTCACAATTTCCCCTTGAATGGACAGGTTTGCATAAAAGTCGACACCTACAAACCAGAAAAACTAAAACCATATATCCTGTCACGTACAACAAAAATAAGTGTATATTGTATTGAAAAAGGAAAAAACAGTATGTTGTGAAAACTTGTTATAGTTATAGTGGTACCATCACTGAAATAAATAATACTTCACCTGGTACTGAATCGTGTCCGAAATATGGCACATATATTAACTTACTTGATTAGATATTTTATGAATTTGGAACACTTCCAGCAACTGTGTAAATAGCAACGGATTATCTCGTCCTGCCGAGAAATACATTGGGTTTAATTTTTACATTGCATTCCGCCCAATGAATTAAAGGCAATTTTCATGAATTTAAAAATATTATCTCCTGGCTCCGGATTACATTTTTCCAATAGTATCGCATATTCTCTAAAAAATCATTCTGCAATTTGGCTAAGAGAAATCGTTCTAAGAGCTTAGATTATATTCCACTTATGTGTTAAAACATATTTTTAGAATGATAAAACATGGATTATATTGGAAGTCTTTTTAAACCTGTCAAATAAAAAATTAAGTTTTGAAGTAATGGGAGAGAGTTTGTTGCAACTTAAACGTTTGTCAATCAAAAGAACCCAAGGGAAAAATCGAAATTGTCTTCTGAGGTTCTTTTTATATGTGCATAAATTATATTACTTTAGAAAGACAAACAAAAATTCAATACTGTTGTAATAGACGTGCAGGAACACAATGTGTATTAGGCTTCAACTAAACTAATGTGTACGTAAGTACCTATGAGTTATCTAAACTCACCGATTGTATACGTATTTTTATTATTCAGTTAAAACATATTTGTTGTTGAGATTAATGGTATGCATGCACTTGACAATGAAGTTGTGTGTAATATTAATTTGATATTGTCTTGTAGTATGTCACGATATATGGTTGTGTATGCAACTCTGCTTTCATGAACTACGAGCATATGTGTATGAATTGTAAAATATATGTTGTTAGTGCATTCTTCACTGCGATCAGCAAAAAAAGATAGGTATGTATGGAAATGTGGCAAAAATTACATATGCCGAGGTAAGCAGTACTTGTAACAGAACATACTTAACCAACTTTTTTTAAGCCCGTCCTAATGCATGCCGGCGGGAAAAAACACAAAATAACCTCATAAAACTCACCTCTAATATATTTTACATTCCCAAGTGAAGAAATGCATATGGTAACGAAATTCGTTCTAAGGGTAAAACATATTCGGTTTACTTTTATCTCATCTTTCAAATGCATGACAAGTATAAAACACTTTGAAAGTAGTGTGGAAAATCATGCATACAATTTGGTTGTAAAAACTAGACTTGGATTTAGTAACTATTAAATCATTTTTGTACAGAGAAATATGTTGTGCTACTTTAATCAATAACCCTTAATCTCTGTCTTGTTCATCGTTGTGCATACAGTTGGCATTTATTAAAATTCAACTTCAAGTATTTTTAGGTATTCAACATATGCATGTTATAAGTCACGTAAGAATAAAGGTTGGTTTTATATAAACTTCCTCCTTACACACATAATAAATTACGAAGAGAGTCATCAATATTTAACATGACTTTTAAAAATGCACAAGTAAACATATGTATCATATATCAGATTACTAAATCCTTAAAAATTTGAAGCGCATTCGAAGGTATTAGCTTATACGCCAAATCACCTAAATAATAAATACGGATGCATTTTTGTTGTTTCTTAAGCAATAATAAACCAAACCTTGGAATCGATGCAGGCGGGCTTAAGTTTTTTAGTACGTGTGAACGCTCCTTGTGTAGTTTTTCTTGAGCTATCAAACACACTTTACTTAATTAATATTGTTAATAAACCACAAAAAGTCATAACTTTTGCAGCATTAGACATTTGCAGACTGTTCAAGGATATCAAGCAGTCAGTTTTTTTAAAATCTACAAACGCCATTTAATATATAGTTTATTTATACATTTTCAGAGCTTTTCCAGTAATATTCCTCTCCAGTTCGTGCTCCATTGGTACCTCATTGGTGTGAACCACCGACATGGCAGAAGAAAGGTTTAAATGTAGTCGCTGTGAAAAAGTGTATAGCTCAAAAAATTGTTTACAAGTACATACTAAAGCTCATCTTGGAACTCACAAGTGCTTATTTTGTGCAAAATCATTTGGGACTCCTGCGAATCTTAATGATCACTACCGGACACATATTAAGGAGAAGCCTTACATTTGTGAGACATGCAACAAAGGTTTCGCAAACAGGGGTACCCTAAGTAAGCACAACAATACTCACACCGGCGAAAAGATATTTTCATGCAACATATGCCAGAAGTCATTTTCTCAAAGTGGTAGTCTCAAAACACATCAACGCCGGCATAGTGGAGTCCGAGATTTTAACTGCAATCAGTGCGACAAAAGATTCTATGAAAAATGTCGATTGGAGAGGCACTTGAACACACACAAGACACAAACTCCATTCCAATGCAATTTATGTCATCGGTATCTTGGATCGGCTTCAGCTCTCCAAATCCACATTCATTCCCATACTGGAGAGAAACTTCACCGTTGTAAAATTTGTAACAAATCTTTTGCAGGAAAGGGTACCTTACAACAACACGAGTATCAGCACACTGGCAACAAACCATACAAATGTGAGAAATGTGAAAAACGTTATACAAGTAAACAAAATTTAAAATATCATATGAGGGTTCACAGTAGTTCCACATTTGATGCTTTTAAGTGCGAAATGTGCAAAGAGTCATTTACTCGAATTGGTAACTTGAAAACACACCAAAAACGAGTTCATTGCAAAATCAAGGATCACAAATGCAATTTGTGTGGTAAAGCATTCTTTTTGAGGGGTGATTTAGTGCAACATATGCGCGTTCATACTCGGGAAAAGCCTTACAAATGTCATCAATGCCCAGCAGCATTTACGCAAGCCAGTAATTTAGTGCAACACATAAAACTACACACCTAAATTAGTATGAATTTGAATGTCTTGTAAAATAATACAATATATTTCGTAGTAATTTTTTTGTCTTAATTTTTTAATTGTGAGCATAATTGAAATAGTTTTTGAATGAATTACTTGATTCCTTGTCAACGTTAAAATTAATTTTGAAATCATGATCTGCATATGTCATGTCCTATATCACTTATATGTAATTCTAGGACCTCTAAACTTTAAAATGAATGATAAATTTACAATTGACTGTATAACTAATTGTTTTAGATACCAAAATATGATTTTCAATTTTTAAAACAATTCGTTCTTCAACTAATGGAGTAGGATACATTGAAAAAGTGCTGTTTTGCTATTGCCTCAAACCATCGTGTACAAAATGTTTGTCGTGTCAAAATAAAAGCATCAACTAGTAAATAAAGGTTTTAATGTTTCTCCAATAATTAATACATCGAAAATACGGTTAACTGGTTCTCAAATTTTTAAAAGTTTATCATTTTTTAAAGTTGAAAACTCATGCAAATGTGAAATTATAACGAAGGTGTTTATGATAATACTATTTAATTTTTGTAAACTATACTGTCAGTCCTATATAAATTTAATTTTACTAGATTTTAATTCTGAAATAGCTCGCAGTTTTGACAATTTTAGAGTATTACATATTATTCAAATTATATTGGAAGACGTTTTTGTACGTACTTTTAATGCTGTACTTTTGAAAATTGATAAAACAGAAAATTTAACAGAAAATACTGTGTTGTAAATGTTTGTTTCTCTGCCAGATTCTGCCAACACGGGTCAAATAAAACAATTCTGACTTATACGATTGAAAATAAATACTACTTGTTACTAATTCACAAGACCAATTATTAAATTACGTAGGCTGGCTTTAACAAATTCACAGCATACTCGACATTTTCAATGAGCATGGCTGGTTTAAATTTAGTCGTTTGCATAAATTAGCCTAATAAATTAACTTATGCATTTTGTTAAATAGTAAGAGAAAATTGATCGTGTTTTGACGACTCTGCATGTTTTGTTACGCAAATTAAGGGTTAAGATATTCAAACTGTTGAAGTCAACTGCAATCCGTCATATGTAGGCATTTTGATGCATTGATTCCCACGGGATCCTTCACGATTCATGGTGTTTCAGAAAATAAACTTTAAAATATACTAATTAAATTACAAACAGAAAGTTTGTAAATTAAAGCGGTTCATGACAAAGTAAAGGAGCACAAGTGTAATATTTGTGAAATGCGGTTTGTTACAAGAGCAGAATTGGTGAGTCATGTGAGAGTTCATACGGGGGTAAAACCGTTTCAGTGTAAAGTATGTTTAAAATCATTTCCTAGGAAGGACCGTTTGAATGGACATATGACAATTCATGCTAAATAGAGATAAAGTTACGCCAATTTATGTATGTAATAAATTTATTTAAATATAGTTTTTGTAAGGTACGTAAGTTTCGATTTTATTAGAAAGTTTCATTACATAGTTAAATATTACAATAGTTTATTTTTATTAATACATTAGAATGTTATTACAACTGTTGTAAAAAAATAACTTTTACAGGAGGAATATTACTATGTAGGAAGAATTCAAAAAAAGTCAGACAAACCAATTTAATATACATTGATAAGATGAACATTTTAAGAAGTTTTAAATGCGTTGAAACAAATTTGTTAACTAACTTAAGATTTAATCCAGACTCAAAACAAAAACTAAAGTTGCTGATCAATATTTGTTTACTAGTAGCACTAGTATTTCAGAATGTTTTAAAAGAAACATGTTTATAAATGAATAGAACAAGAAATAAAATATTGGTTATGCACCAAGTTGATCCATTGGTGAAAATTTACAGATTGTAGTTTGAAAATAACCAAACGATATATTTAAATCAAAAATTGATCTTTCATATTTGGTTGACAATTTTTTTTATGTAACAATAGAAGCTTAAGGATAAATTTGTTATTGTTGATTGAAAAATAAATGAATAATGAATTGAAGGAGAAAAGGAACTAATTTGTTGAAGAGATTTTTATAAATATAAAACCGATCATACAGATGTAAAATATGTGTGTCCTGATAAACCTAATTGTAATATATCGTCCGTGTTATAGATTTGATGAATATAAAATTTAAGTAAATTGACAGAAAAAATTTCATTACTTTTAAAGCATTGTATAGCATAAAAGGTATAAGGGGACGAATGTCAGTGACAATCTTTACCAGTGGTGTAGCATAACAAGCCGCTTAATTTACTAAACCATTAGAAACCCCATCGTCATCAGATCCGTAGTACGGTTGAAAATCCGTTTTGATTTAGTATGCCATATATTTCATGGCAATCAAAATTTCAATATTTCTGCAAATCAAGGTTTTATCATTTAGTTGCTGGTGTACAATAATGGAAAGCGTTTCGGTGACAATTTCCAAATGAATATGCTGCCTTGTCGTGATTTTATAACGTACATCTAATAAAACGAAAGCATTGAAATGGAATTATTCAAATTCAATTGTGACTGCAAATGTTTTTGGAAAAGCTTTCTTAAACACCGGTATGAGTTTGAATGTGCGTATTTTAACCAAATGCTGATGACAAATTGATACATAAAAACAAAATGAAAGCTATAAAAATTTACAAAATGGCTTATACGTTTTACAGTTATAACTACCTAAGAATGGACAAATAACAAAGACATTCAATGTTAATAAACGTATTTCAAAACCAGCTTAACATTATTTCAAAATTATGTGAAAAAGTTAATTTATTTCACAAAAACCTATATAGAATGGTTTGAATTTAAAAACAGTAACATGTTTTCGCAAACGTATAGACAGTATCAACCCATTTATAAGTTAAATAAATAAGAAAGACAAAATATCCTACTATTCGGCCGCAAAATGCTGAACTTTTTACAAATGTACATGCAGTGTTCATCTAAATAAAGGCTTCTGAAATTGATTTGTTTCATTTATTCATTCCACGTGTATTTTCATGTGTTTACTCAAGCTAATTTTATGCTGAAAAGCAGTGGAACACATCTGGCATTTGAACGGTTTTTCCCCAGTATGGGTTCTCATATGACATTCTAAGTGACCTTTAAAGGAAAAATTTTTTCCACACAAATTGCACAGGTGGTCCTTGATTCTAAGATGAACTGCCTTAATATGTTTCTGCAAGTCCTCTGTGCGAGCACACGTTTTGCTGCAAATGTTGCATGCATGAGGTTTTAAGCCA